>JAIUND010003086.1:0-17795 GCA_034699125.1 Gisinianus flammeolus | reverse complement strand
TCGGATCAAGCGACATTATTGTAGAGCAGGTCATGACGAACAATAATGTCGCTTGATCCAACGCTCCATCTCTCATACTTTGACCTCCAGAGCAGGTCAACTCGGACAGACGAAATTAGGGAAAATAATTATAGTTCGTTTTTGAACTTAACAGACCATATACTGCCTTATAAAATTTTAAATATGGAATTTAAACACAATTTGGGATTCTCGCGTATATTTATAGGTTTTGGAACGGAATCTGGGGAGCAGTTTAAAGAGCTTCGAGGTTTCACCGTGAAGCAATTGAAGGCGTGCGGAATGGGATCGAAATCCTTTGAATTCTCGTTGGAAGAAGAAGCGCGAGATTTGATGAGCGCTCTGGACAAGAAAGTAGGGACGCCCTTTTCCACGCACGGATTTTTTAATATCGCCGTCGTGAATGTGGTTTGGCAAATCATTTCCGGAGAGAAATTCACGTCGGAGGATCCCAATGCAAAAGCCCTCATTGCTGCCGTCATGGGGTATAATAATAATTATTACAAAAAGAAATAATTTAAACTCCCCCCGCATTTTTTTTTCTTCTTTTTTTTGAAAAGAAAGAATGTAAAACCGTGTGCATTCTGTAAATATATAGCTATTCCGAGTCGATTGCGGCCCCATTGGACGCGGCAGCTGGTCCGATTCTGTCAAAATGGTTTGGATTCTTGATCCCGGGTCACAATCAACTCCTCCAAGATTTCAAAATCAATTACGATTTCTTCCTCGATTTCGTTCAAGGCCGAAGATTTGGGTGGGTGAAAGGAGATTCTAGGGATTTCATGGATGCGGCTCTGGACAAAATCCACGAGACGACCGACAAACACAACAAGGACTCGCATTTCTATGGAGAAATTGGATGTAAGTACGCGTGAATATACATGGAAATCTCCCTCAATTTACCCCATTTTTTTCTATTGTATATACCAATTTGAATTTGAAGTGCACCCACAGTTTTTCAATACATTTTCGGTTTTGTTTGCTGAACAGATGAGAATTTGGCTGCCATGTTGTCAGATCTGTTTCTGGGCGCATCGGACACGACGTCAAACACCATCTGTTGGATTCTCCTGTATTCCGCACTCCAACCGGACATTCAGAAAAAACTTCAAGCGGAACTGGACTCGGTTTTGAATGGCCGATCCCCCAGTTTATACGATCGCCAAAAGTATACCATAGAAAACCCATGGCAATTTTGAGAGAAAAACCCCGCGATATTTGAATTGAATTTGGATTTGAAGTTGAATTTGAATTATGTGCATGTTTTCCTTGTATTCTAGTTTGCCGTACACAGAGGCCGTGATTTACGAGACCCTTCGGAAATGCCCGGTCCTCCCAAATGGTCTCCCTCATGCAACCTTAGAAGCGACTACAATCGGGGGATTTGACATCCCCAAGAACACGATCGTCATGGGCCAAACTTTTGCAATCCATCACAACCCTAAAACATGGGGAGATCCGAACGTTTTCCGCCCAGAGCGATTCCTTAGCGAAGATGGTCGGACGCTCCTTAAACACGATGCTTTTGTGGCTTTCAGCGTCGGGAAACGCGCCTGCCCAGGTTCACACACCAGACAATCAATATCTATATAGAAAACGGCGCTATTTTGTCAAAACTCTTATCTGAATCTGAATCTCTCGCCAATAATTAATATTTGAATGTATTTGTCATTTGAATTTGTGTTGTATAGGGGAACAAGTGGCCAAGGATCAATTACTTTTATTCACTGCCAGTATTTTCCAGCGTTTCACCGTCTCGCTGGACCCTTCAACCAAACGACCCTCCACAATGGCTGCTGCATTGCGTATGGTTTTCTGCCCAGAACCCCATCAAATCCTCCTCACCCACCGTCAACACCAACACTCCAGTTTTGTACATCCTCACAACCCCATGGATCCAACCACAGTCCTTTAAAATAATTCGAATTAAAATAATTCGATCCCCTCCAAAAAAGATATCGTGATCTTGTTCAAACATGTCTCTTTTGTGATCAAAATGTACAATATTATATTCAGAATGTTTTTTGTATTGATAGACGCTCTTTTGGGATGATTGATGGAATATATTTTGCATTAAAATATTCCTTTTCGGGCCTTTTCCTTTTGTTTCCCTTGTGAAAGACAAGAAGACAAAATAAAAAATAAACGAAATAACAATAACAGTAAAAAAATTTGGCATCACTAAAATGTTGCTGATTAATGAATGTGGATTTGAATTGGAATTAAATTAAAAATAGCTCGGACGTTCAAGACACGTTTGACGTGTAAAAGAACTCTCGCCATTTTGGTTTTGGCATAGACTTGACTCAATTGATGTGGAATGAGAATAAAGAAATCTATACACTCCGGAAATACGACAACGGGATATTATTATTATTATTATTAAAATGTCACTCATTCGTATACAAAACAAATTATTATTACGAACATTATGCTGCATTATTGTGTACATCAATTATAATGAAACGACGACGACAGTATTGTGTTTTTGTGCATGTATTGTGTGGTGAAGTTGAATGTTGAACATTGATTGTGGTTGTTGTTTTTGTGGTTGAATTAAGAGCCGAGGAGGACGCTGATGGTGTAATTGAAGACGAAATCAATGAAAGTGTACGTGGTGGACTGTTGCATGATGAAAAAGTGACTCTCGACGGAGAGTCCGCGGCAGGATCGTGCAAATGCTTTCTGCTCCCGACTCATCGTCTCATTCTTCAGTTCCTTTGAGAATTCGTGGGATGTGGTGAGGAGGGCTCCGGTGGTCGTGAAGAGCATGCGCTCCATCAGAATGAAGGCGAGACCACCCACGGGGAACATGAGGAAACCAGGGAAAGCCGAGTCACTCAACAATCGAATGGAGCACGTGTTGAGGAGGACGTGATCCACGGCCAGGGCCGTCAGCCCAAATGTCATTCCACTCATAAACACATTGTTGTAGTGACGATTGAAGACTTGAAGTATCCGGTACACCGTCCGCTCACTCTCCACCGACCCCACAAACGTCATTTTCTTCTCCCTATATACACACGACAAAAGAAAAAAGACCACACCCACTATGTTTTTATTTTTTATTAAAAAGGACGAATTTTCGACAAGAAGCAATCAGAAAATTAATTTGTTTTCCTGTTTTATACTCATACCGTCAAACTATATGAGCAAATGAAAAAAAAATAAGTTGGAGCCATAAGAAAAAAAAGTGTGCACAGTTTCTCGAGAATATGACTGTATATATATATATGATGATGTGTACTTGAGCATGGTGACCCAGGTGTGGGTGGTCGAGAGGTACATGATGAGATAGAGTCCGTGAATTGCCACCCCACAATTGGCATGGATTGAGATGTACAGCTCGATGAGGGCAAATATTGGGACCAGCCGCGGGTACACTTTTCCCACACACGACGATGATGACGACGAAAGAAAGGAGAACATCAATCAATCATTAAAATTACAGTGTCAAAATGTCAATTATTAATTTGAAATTGAATTTGAAATTGAATTTAAAAAGTCTATACATGATTATGTTATAATTATTCCCATATATATAATAGTCACACAGTGATGGGATTTGAGAAGCGGTTGGAGTGCAGCACGGCTTGACAATACTTTCTCCTATATGCTTTCTCCCTAAAATTCGTTTATGATGCAATTCCTCCGATTTCATTATTAAAAGGTATGTTATAGGCTGAAACATCCCGGAAAGAGCCATGCTTTTACAGAATTTCGGCTTTAATAGGGACATTGGAGGAATTGCACGAATTTTTGGGAGAAAGCATGGGGGAAAGCATGGTCAAGCCTTGCTGCACTCCAACCGCTTTGAAAATAACCACAAGTTTCTATAGTCATTTCCGGGAAGATTATACCGCGTCATAATTTTACCGCTGCTTATATACGTATTATTATGATTTCCGCAATCATTTCCTATTACCATTTCGCGAGAAAGGATTTTCTGAGTTTTTCCTCGCAAAATCCCCAACACAATTCAAATATCCATTCCAAAAGTCCATCGTTTTATGAAGACTGTATAAAAATACGAGTCAATTTTGACGTCATTCCAAGACAGTTTTGGGAAAAGCAGACTTTTAGTCAAAAAGGATAAAAATTTGCAGGAATTTTGGTATGCAAGATGCAATTTTGGAGTCCCAGGGTGAAAAGTATATATATATAGTCTTTTGAATATGGCCGTTTTTTTATTTGTAACGGTTTTAAAGCAAAAAATCAGTGATTTCCATTCATTTCCACACCACTGATTTCCGGTAATTAAACCGGGAATCGGAAACCTAACCTATATACTGTCCATCATTCGGATAAAAATGATTTTTGACTTTATTTGGAGTTGGCGCCGCGGGCGAGGATGTGATGTCCTTGGAAGCGAAAAAGCTTCTACCTTTTTTGGTTTCGCTTCCAAATTCCAAGGACGTCACATCCTCGTCCACGCCAACTCCAAATCAAGTCAAAAATTATTTTTATATATGAATGGACAGTATCATGGTCGGACTGGCCATAAGAGCTACTGGGCGATCGCCCCGTGGGCCCTTCATGGATTTGCATGTACGTACATGCTAAACGGGGCCCCACTTGACAAATTTAGCATTAGTCGGCCCGTGGGCCCCCCTCCGGCCATGGCCGGCCAGTCCGACTATGGACAGTATATATAATATATTGTGATTTCCGGAAATTGCCCATCACTGTGGGAATCAATCCCGCAGTATATATCGCTATATATTGTATATACTTTTATTATATAAGGATTATGTTATATTACCTGAGGAGGAAAAGACGACGGATGGCCAATATCTGGAGGCTGGGTACTCGCCCAAGTAATTGCACATGACAATGATTGGGTGGAGGAAGGCAGTGACACTGAAGGCCCACGCCGTCCTTTCACATGTATCCATGACTTTCTCTGGTCCATACAAACCTGTGACACAACAACAACAACAACAACAAATTATGTCAATTATACTTATGTATATAATTCAATTTAAATTTATTTTATTGGTTTTGTATAGGGTCTTTGACGGAAACGGTCATGCACACACTTTATAAACGACGCGACACTCAAGAAAATAAATAGAGAAAACAAAATGATGGCGGACTTGTAAAATGTTGATTGAGCCGAAAGATTTGATTGTAGAATCCAGAAATTTCCTGGATATTCCATATGACGAAAGTATGATAAATGATGGTCGTGAATCGAGTTAAAAAATGGACCACCCTGCTCAAAACAAAAAAAGTAAAAAAAATAATAATAATAAATAAAAGCCACAACCACAAACACACAATTCAGAATTAAAATTAATTGCTTTAAATGTAGATGAAAATGATAAGGATGACAAAATAAATAAATAAATATATCGTCTGTTAAGTTTAAAAACGAACTATAATTGTTTTCCTTAATTTCGTTTGACCGGGTTTGACCTGTTCTGGAGGTCAAAGTATTATAGATGGAGCTTTGGGGTCAAGCGACATTATTGTAGAGCAGGTCATGACGAACAATAATGACGCTTGACCCAAAGCTCCATCTCTAATACTTTGACCTCCAGAGCAAGTCAACTCGGTCAAACGAAATTAAGGGAAATAATTATCGTCCTTTTTTGAACTTAACAGACGATATATATGAATAAGTACAAATGAATAAATGTTTGTGTTTGGGAGAGATTTTGTTTACAATTTGAGATAGGAATTGAAGGGGATCTCGGCATTGCCCATCTCGTGAAAGATGGTGGTGACTTGATACGCAGCCTCACCCCACATGAACAACCAAGTGAGGATCCAAATGACGTAGTGCAATTTACTCTTGCTCAAAATGATCAACTCTCGACTCTCGTCCCATTCGTAAGGTAACACTTTACAAATGGCCGTCGCTTTAATGAAGAATTTGACGGCTCGAAAAGTACTCTTGGACAACATTTCTTATTATATATAGTATATATATATATTCGCGAATTCTCCTCTCGGTTTTGAATCCCGCGCGCGACAAGAAATTTTAAACATGTATATACCTATATTCTGACAGCTTTATACAAAAGCAAAAATGTGTAAGAAGATGAATAAGAAGATGACGTAGCCAAAAGTCCAAAGGAACTAAAAAAAAAAAAAAAAAGATGGGCGAACTGTGTGGGAAATATAAATGTATGTGTGTGGGCGATTTAAATTGAAGACAGTTTTTCGATGATTGGGAGCAATTTTTTTACACAGCGCAGCGTGACGGTTGAAATTATTTGAAATGCGGACTGAAGTCAAAAGTCAAAAGTTGGTTATAAAACCTCCATTATATCTCGTCACTTTTCAATTGTCAACCGTGACGACGTTTATTACTATTATTATTATTATAATGCTTTATTGTTGCTCAAAAGACAGTTTATCTGAAGTTTATCCTATATTATATAATGCAATTAGTGTCAATTTACTTGGCTCCATGGCCAATTTGACAGAGGGAAAAACGACGTGGACATTCAAAAATGTCCATCATAAATATATTTAGTGTTCAATCCATTTTTTATGGAGAGTTTTATATATGTTGAAGTTGAAAATATGATATTATGGAGAAAAAAAACTGAATTTATATATATAGAATTTAGGCTATCAAAAATCCCTGCATAATCCACACAGGAATTGACGGGGAAAATATTTTACTTGAGCGTTTTTTGATTTAATCAAATATCAAATGGTTGAAGGAGTTTTGAGAGGATTATCCGGCCAAATTGTCCTCATTACTATAATATAAAAGTCACAATGTATGTTATTAGTATATATGTATAGGCATTTCTCCCGTAATTTGTATATATATTTTGAAACATTAAATAAGTATGACATTCGATTCAAATTAAGTGTGTGGTAAAACCGTTTTCGATAGTTTCTTTATAATATTGATTTTCCTTGGCTTTTCTATATAATGGAAATGGGCATAATAATAATAATAATAATAATTACAATAATGATGGTTAACCAAAAAGAGCGACGGGTTTATGTCCAGGATTTCCTTCATACATATTTATATATATATATATATATTTACCATTCTGGAAGTGGATGCCGGATGCCGCGGAAAAGTCTGATGTAAATGTAAATGTTAAATTATATATAGCCGCCGTTTAAAATAGAGAGTTTGGTAACTTACGATTTCATGAAATCGTAAGCAAAATCGTAAGTCGATGGGAGTATGTGGCTTAACAAAAGATTGACGGCAGCAAAGAAAAACTCATGAAATGAGTTTGGTAAAATGGTAAAATTTTCGGCAATTCGGAATCGCACAGGATTTAGATGTACATTGTAAATTGGGTTTTTTAATTTTGCCGCTCGAACTTCTCCCGCAAAATTTTCCTCGCGATTCCCGTCGTCAATTCTGTGCATTTCTCACGAACCAAATCGTGAGCTAAGCCACGTAAAACGGTGACGTCAGAACCCAAATTCTTACGATTTTTGCTTACGATTTCGGGAAATCGTATATTACCAAACTCTCTAATATCCTTGCTCAAACCCTACTAACCACAACGCGAATTAAAGATGACTCAAGTCCAAAATTTGAGACTATTAGTAAGACGGGCTTAAACTGCGTGGAAAAAGGGCCGGGTTTGAAGACGTTTTATATACCCGGTTAGCTGTGGAAAAGCAAAGAATATTGTAACTGCTGTGTGTTAAATATTCATGTTAAAGTTTATATATATTCTCGTGGTCGGAAACATGGCAGCATCATTCAAACTGTGTGTGATGGTCGAACAATTTTATGGTCGTGGAGAGTTTCAGTGTGATCGGATGTATATGGTTGTAGAGTTCAAGTAATATGGAAATATGGTCGTTTGGTCGGTGATCTATATATGGTCGGATGGTTGGAATTTACGGCTGTGATCGTATGGTCGCGAGTGGTCGTGGTCGTGGTCGGATTCCCTATGCTTTATAACATTACCGACCACGACCAGGACCACAATCCGACCACAGTTGTCCATTACATTCTGTAATAATAATAATATCTTGACCTTAGCCGAAAATCATATACTCTGACAGAATTTGAGCTGGATTAATTTGATGCAAACCGTCGTTGATTATCAATTATCATATAAGAGTGACACTGTGCAATCACATATATATATAATATTCATGCAACAACACATCATTTCATATTTATTTCCTATATAATCTTTCTTCGTGTCTTAAAAAAACCTTGTTACATAATTTTAGGCATTTTCGACAAATAAAAAATGGTGATGTAATCCCGAGACTGATTGTCAGTGATTGTGAATGAGCCCATGTGAGTGTTATAGCTGTGTGTCTGTGTATATATATTTTATTATACATACTTCAAAATGTGTGGTGTGTGCAGGGAGTATTATGGACGGACGGACGGAGAGAAGAAGTCTATATATATACATATAGGACGTCTGCATGTAATCTATGTATATATACAGTACTATATATGCACATAAGAGATTGCAGACTGTGGCGAGAGTTTCTGTCGTGGTTTATATACATTATGAAATTTAATGCTACATAGATATATATACATATCCTGGTTTCTGTCGAGAGAGGATTTCAAGGTTGAGTGGGGAAAAAACGCACACGTGTCCATACACACATAGCTTAACTCGACACCAGTGTAAAGTTTACATAAATACGACGTATACATCGGGGACAAGCATTATAGATTATAGCATTAGCTTTAGCCTTCAAGTTGCTTCGTGCCATTCATATACATATTTCAGATAAAGCCTTCGCCGCATACACACACATATATACACATTATATACTCCATTCACTCCCTCACTGGACTCTTGATTGTCTCGTCTCTCTCATCCTCATCCACACATCAGCAGCAGCAGAGCCATCGCCTCAAAATCCCCATTTTTATACGTATACGGTCTTTTTGAAAACAACTCAATATTATAAAAAACATGGCTGAATACAAATTGACATATTTTGATGTCACTGGATTGGCGGAGCCCATCCGGCAACTCTTTGCCCTCGCCAAAGTCCCGTTTGAGGACGTACGAATCCCGTACACGGTCGGTGTCATTGGTGTCCTTCCACAGGAGTTGAAAGCCAGTCCGTACAGATATATATAATTCAATTCATACTAATAATAATAATAATAAAGTCATTAATGGAGGCAAAAGGCATTTTTCAAGTCAATGCGTTCGCACCTCACCTGACATCATGATGATGATAAGATAATAATAATAATAATCGTTTAATTACAAATTTGATTTCAATTTAATTGTGTAGAGGCACCATTCGGTCAAGTCCCGCTGTTGGAATTTGACGGTCAAGTCCTGTCCCAGTCCGCTGCCATCGGTCGATTCCTCGCCCGAAAATTCAACTATTTGGGCTCGAATGACCTGGAAGCCGCTCGCATTGACGAACTGAATGATGCTCTCAAGGACTTGGGCGACAGTAAATTAAATTAAATTAAATTAAACGCTATATACTTTATATACGAATCCCTATGTAAACGCTTATAAGAAACATATCGTCTGTTAAGTTCACAAAGGAACTATATAACGATTTTCCTTAATTTGCGGAAATGCTATTACGACTAAATGCTAGTCCGTCTTTGTGGGTAAAATTCTGAAAAAATTCAGGGTGACAGAAAAGATCATGGCCGACAATAATGTCGCAGGACCCACAGAGCCATCTTCAGCCGTTTGACCTTTGGCAGCAGGTCAACGAAATTAAGGAAAATAATTATTATAGTTCGTTTGTGAACTTAACTGACGATATGTTAAAATATAAAATATATACATGTTAAATGATGCCTTTTGTTCAAAAATCTTGAAAGGTTGGAGGCCGGTCTGGTTCGCTCAAGGCAAGGAAGAGAAGGCAGCCGCAATCAAGACGGTGATGGAGACGAGTGTGCAGAAGTACCTGCCGAAATTCGAAGGGATTCTCGAGAAGAATGGGGGAGTGTTCCTCGTGGGGAAGGGCGTGAGCCTTGCGGACTTGAGCCTCGTCAATTTCCTCAACAGCCTCGAGCTCTTCCACAAACTGCGTGAGGTTCATCAGGTGGATATTTTCACTAGTTATCCGCTCTTGAAAGCGCTCGTGGCGAGAGTGGACGGCCTCATCGCATCCACCAAGAATTAATTGTGATCTGAGCCCAATCACCACATCATCCCACACATTTGTTTACACTTTTATGGTCAAAAGTAAAGAAATTTTTATATAGGAGGAAAGTATATGAAACCACAGTCGAAATCACACAGTTGAATTCATCATCATTTTGCCCCAAGGTTTTGGTTGAATTCTGAATTGTTTTCCCGCGTAAATTTTGGAAATTATGGAAATGTTGTATGGAAAAAACCATTTGGCCGCATGGAATTAAATTGAACCTTGAAATCCTTGAGATTGGGGAATGTTTTACCGCTCGATTTATTTAAAAAGTGTTGAATGTGATTTATTACATATTATGGTAGGATTTTCCAAAATAGAATAGAATTTTTGTACAAAACACGAAATACAAAGTACAAAACACTGCCGACTGTAATTGAAATTGAAATTGAAATTGAATTGACTATTCAATATCAAGTTGTCCCCATTCATTTGATGTGTACTTTGTATACACAATAACAATTACAATAATTCATTAGATTCGGGTTGGCCGGTGCCGGACTCCTCGGAATTGCTCAGCTCCTTGAAATGAGTGTAGACGACGAGGAGGACCCAAACGGTGATGACGATTTCTGCGAGGACAAAGAAGATGCCAACGATGGCTCCAAAACCGATTTGAACCAGGATGAAGATGGAATAGACGAGGAGGATCAGGAACCACACGATCGTCGTCACCAGCCAGGATTTGACCAGCACTGCCGACGACTGCGTGTGTGTGTCAATCAAAATCAGAGCAAACATGTCAAATCACAAATCAAATCCGTTTTCATTACCAATTCCATCAAATGACACATTTAAATTCAAATTCAAATCCACATGAGGGACTGACTAAACTATATGAAGTTGTGGATAAGAAAACCCGCCCCATAACAGTATCTATTAGAAGTCGAAATATTCGAGTTTAAATGTCGAACACAATTTAACAGCGACTCGCGCGCGTAAGCTCCGTTTGAATGAAACGGTTTCATTGAATTTCAGAGATTTCCTTGAACTCTGCTTTCATTATACAATTTTGATAGAGTCCTCTAGCGGCGATTTCATAAACGTTGATTTCCACTTTGCCCACTCACCCCTCCGGAAAATGTCTTTAATTAAAACTTAATTAAAATTAAATATTTGCAATTTTTTTTTACAAATTTCTTACTTTTCCTATACAATATGAAATAGCCATGTTTTTGTGCATATTAATATGCAAAAAAGTGAAAAATGGTATGCGGCGGGTTTTGTTATCCACAACTTCATATGCATAAACTATATATTAAAAAAATTCCTCACCCTTCGCACACCAAGAAGAAGGAGAACTCCAAAGAGGACGTAAATGAGGTCGACGAGCATCAAAATGATGGAGTGAATCAGCAATTTATTCACTGCCCAGTGTGCCCACACAGGTAAAAAAATCAAAAACAATTTAATTTAATTTAATTTAATTAATTAAATCCGTATTTCCCGCTCAATAATTTGTGATTGGAATATGATTGTAAGATACATATCGTCTGTTAAGTTCAAAAAGGAACTATAATTATTTTCCTTAATTTCGTTTGACTGGGTTTGACCTGCTCTGGAGGTCAAAGTATTAGGGATGGAACTTTGGGTCAAGCGACATTATTGTTTGTCATGACTTGCTCTACAATAATGTCGCTTGACCCAAAGTTCCATCTCTAATACTTTGACCTCCAGAACAGGTCAACTCGGATAAACGAAATTAAGGAAAATAATTATAGTTCGTTTTTGAACTTAACAGACGATATAGGTATTTATACCTACCGTCAATGGGGCCTTTATATTCCATGCCAAATGACTCGCGTAGAAATCGCCGGAATTGCTCATCATTTCTCATGCCCAGAAACACGGTAGCTGCACCATATAATAAAACCCCAATCACCCCCAAAACCTTGAACGCAGAAACACACAAACACACACAATCAAAATTCAATTGAACACACACGACGTGAGAAAATGCCGACAAATCCTCAAATCCTAATTCAATTCAAACGATCAAGTCCAAATTAACTACGCGCTCATTAATTAATTAATTAATTAATTAATTAATGTCTTACAATTTGTAGTATGGCAACGATGAGAGTTCCCTTTCTCGGCGTAATGCATAAACACGGACGCATTTTCCCTATATATATTTTTTTCCTTTATATGTATATATATATATATGAAATTCCAAAATGTGTCAAATTTCCCACTCGTAATTATGAATATTCCTGCATGTATACACACGACAAATCGGAATTTGGATTTGGAAAGTTGACAATTTGTCTTTATATTATTTATTTCCTCGTACGAGAAACTCCACTTTTTTGTTCACCACACTTGAATCAATCGAATTTTATAGGATTGCCGCAAATTTCCCTCAATTTTCCGTTTGACTTTCGGTTTTAAATATATATATAGAAAATATAAAAGAAAATGTGAAAATTCAATTGAGAATATATAGGCGAGGTTCTTGGTCTGCAAAAAATGTGAGGATTTTGAATTTGGTGGAGGGTGAGAGAGAGCACACAGCTGTTATATTGTTGCAAAGTGTGTATGATGGAAGTGGATGTGCGGATTGTGAATGTGATTGTTGTGCGAATGGGAGAATGACTGCAGGCTAATAAAACACGCAAGTCTCTATAATATACACACATATACATAAAATCCATCCATTTGCATGTGAAGGAGTGCTCCATTAAATCCTTTCCCTTTCTTTATTGACTTGAACCTGACATCCGGTAGCTTCTTCCTGGACAGATTCATCATGTGTGTGCATATGGCTGTGCTGTGCGGAGACGACTCATCCCTCAAAGGCAACTCTGTGTGTGATGTGCTTCGTGTGTTTGTGTTTGTGTTCGCGGTGTGTGTAAAATATATAGGTAGAGAGAGAGAGGGAGAGGGAGAGAGAGAAGAGTTCATTGTACTATATACGCATTTTTTTGTCCAATTTCAAATTCCGACACACACACACACACGCATAAAATTGTGGAGAGGGGGGAGAAAGAGAGAGAGAGAGATTTGGATTTTTGCATTGCCTTTTTTCCTTCCTTTCGTATAATATATATTACACACAAACGCGTGAAAAGGTGAAATACTCACACAATGCACACAGAAGAACAAAATGTGCTCGGACACAGTACACACGTATATATCGTCTGTTAAGTTGACAAACGAACTATAACGATTTTCCTTAATTTGTGGAAATGCTCCTACTGCGTCCGCCTTTGTGGGTAAAATTTGACCTTTGGCAGCAGGTCAACGAAATTAAGGAAAATAATTATAGTTCCTTTGTGAACTTAACAGACGATATTCTTTCTTTCTTTCTTTTTCAAACAAAAATCGCGGGGAAAAATGAGGCATGTTTTGATTTGTGTGTACGAAAAAAGAGTACGAACCCCATGACGGCGTCAAGGATGCATGGCTTTTGCTTTAGGATCATCTTGTCCGAATTTCCTCGCAGAAATGATTTGTCACACAGCAGAGCACACGTTCACGACGGGGATATAGTTTAAAAATTCCGTGAGTGTGTGATGGAAAACGGCGGCTTCCCTGTTTTCTTGTCCATTTGTGCGTTAAAAACTTCCGCTCAATTATTTTGATATTACTTCACCACAATTGTGGGTCTTAATATATTATAGAGAAACTTAAATATTTTCCCAGTCGGCGAAATTTCCACAGTTCATGTGTGTGGACAATTAAATTATGTTCTCCTCGTCAATTCAAGCTATTAAAAGCTGAATTTAATTTGAGATATTTACATAGCTATATTGCTATCAAAAAAATGGAATACATTGTTGTTGGTTTCCAGCATGTACATTTATTTGTAAACAAGTGCGCAGTTTACAATTGTAGTTGTGTGCTATATATTTGTACCTATATATACAAAGAACAACTGAAGAAGGTGTCAAATATGACTATATTATCGACAATAGCAAGCGTAGTTGCCGCAACTACAACTTCCATAAGCACAAATCCCATTCCCACAACAAAACTCGCCGATCCGCCCACAGCTTTTGCAATATGCGCTGACACATGGCGCCCCCGCCCGGCACTTCCCACCATATCCACCACAACAATATTCATTGGTCCCCCCACAACGCGTGCATTTTGGAGGAGCATTTGGATTATACGGATCCCGAGCTGTCAATCAATAGCAATTACTATAAAATTAGTTCTAAATTGGCACTCTCATATGGCCGAACGCAGACTCAGACTCCTCAATACAATATATACGATACGAATGCAAATGTCAAGTGAGAAACAAAACGGATTGTTCAGATCAGACGTCAAATCATGACCAGGGATTTCTCAGAGTACGCGTGACCACGGGTATTACTGTTCAAAAACCCCATTTTTTATTTTTTGCACATTTTTAAACTGTTTTTCACTCAATAGACTATGGGAATTTCGAATCCAAAGTCGGATTTTAAAAAATTTGAATTTTTGACCTGTTTTTTTTATTTTACCGTGTTTTTTTGGATTTTCGAAAACCATGATCAATTTTTGCCCGGTAAAATCACTGTTTAGGGGCACAAAAATATGAGGATACCGAATTTTAAATTAGTTTTTACAAAATTTTGACGTTTGTGACTCAAAATCGATTTTGCTTAAAAACGTTTACGTTTTTGGGTCAAAAACAAAAAAGTCAGAATTTTGAAAAACTAATTTCAAATTCGGAATCCTCATATTTTTTTACCCCTAAACTGATTTTACCGGGCAGAAACCGGTCGTATGGTTTCGAAAATCCAAAAAAACAGATCAAAAATTCAAAATTTTCAAAATCCGACTTCGGATTCGGAATCCGCATAGTCGATTTAGTGGAAATCAGTTGAAAAAAGTGCAAAAAAAACAAAAAATTGAGTTTTTGAATGTACACGTGGTAACGCGTACTCTGAGAAATCCCCCGGTCATGAATTGACGTCTGTGGTATAATTTATAACGAACTGCACTCTAAAGCCGGGCTCGTAACATTTGTTATTACAGCATGGTTGACCCTGATTTCCACATTGCGGCTGACGACCCTGTGTGTATATATAATAAGAATATAAAAATCATCCGCACCAATTAAAATCAGCTCCTTTTCTCCATACACATATAATATACAAAGTGAATGCTCCTTTGAACCATAGACAATAAAGACCTAGACAGTGCAAGACGTATCTTGTAATGGTGACGAAACAGCGGGTGGCATTTTAACCTTTTTTCTTTTTGTCACTCCCACCAACTCTATAGGACATACCTACTTTGAGCGACAATTGAGAGGTTGCTCAAAAGTATCGATATCGATACAATACAAAAGTCGATACAAAATGGACTCCGGATTTCTCAGCTGTTTTCGTTGTAGTGCGATGGTAAGAGGCTTCGACTGCCATTACAAAGTCTGTGGTTTCGAATCCCGTCTATTGCAAAAATTTTCATTTTGCAAAATAAAATTGTTTTTGATGAAGTGTTGTTCTAGGATGATAGATCTTGACCTCCCTGTCAACTTTTACATCCGGGTCAACCCTCTAAAAAAATTACTTTGGCCGTTATAGAGATTTTGGGATTGCTTTGCATTTTTCGGTCCCGGGACGAAATTTGAGAAGCTAAAAATCTGAAAAAATTCAGAGAGAGAGAAAAGTAGTTGCTAAAAACTATTTATACGTGACAGTTTATAAAAATAATTGTAAACTTGACCTCAGCAGCGTGATCTTTTTTTGACGTGCTTTGACACGGGAGGTCTATCATCCTAGAACAACAGTTCATCAAAAACAATTTTATTTTGCAAAATGAAAATTTTTGCAGCAGACGGGATTCGAAACCACAGGCTTTGTAATGGCGCTTACCATCGCACTACAAAGAAAACAGCTGAGAAATCCGGAGTCCATTTTGTATCGACGTTTGTATTGTATCGATATCGATACTTTTGAGCAACCTACCTAATGCTCACACATTTCCCATTTCATAACAGAGAATGAAATGCGTTTTATGCGTATTAGAAAAATGCTATGCAATTCAATGTGTATTGAAGTGTGAAAATGTCGATTTAAAAATTTTAGAAGTAAAGAAGAGGAAACATTTCATCATAGTCGGACTGGCCGGCCACAGCCGGAGGGGGCCCACGGGGCGACTAATGCTAAATTTGTCAAGTGGGGCCCCTTTTAGCAAGTACCTTCATGCAAATCCATGAAGGGCCCACGGGGCGATCGCCCAGTAGCTCTTATGGCCAGTCCGACTATGCATTTCATATTTTTGTAGTTCGTGTGGTTCTTATCTCTTTAACCAATCCTATTATTGTCCGCGTGCAGGCAACAAAAACGGTGAGCCCTTATTGGCTGCTCGCATGGTATATGTATATTAAAAAAACTGGATTAAACCCTTATATGTTCTTGCACTGTCTAGGTCTTTCTTGTCTATGCCTTTGAACCACATGACTATAAATTTCTTACGTAGTCATTGTCGTCATCGTAATAGTCATCCCACATTTGACGGCGACTCCGCTTGGAACTCACATTTAATATCCCTTTCAAATGGTCACCACTGATTGTGAGTTTGGAGTCCTCCCGCTCACTATGAATCTAGGTCTCGGTACGTTTCCCAATCCCAATGTCATCGAGGAGAACTCCTTGGAAAAAAGTGGTGGCCAACAGCAGGAGGACGCCTTGATGTTGATAGCGTGGGTAAAAATGTCTTTTCATTTTAATTGGAGAGAAGGAAATTTAAATGTAAATGCAAACAAGTGCAAATAAAAAGGACAATCTTCTCCTTCTCCTAATATAATAAAGAGTTATGAATTCTATATATCGTCTGTTAAATTCACAAACAAACTATAATGATTTTCCTTAATTTGCGGAAATGCGACGACTGCGTCCGTCTTTGTGGGTACAATTCTGAAAAAATTCAGGGTGACCCGAAAAGGTCATGGCAGACAATAATGTCGAAAGACCCAAAGCTCCATCTCCAGCCATTTGTGCCTTTGGAGCAGGTCAACGAAATTAAGGAAAATAATTATAGTTCCTTCGTGAACTTAACAGACGATATACATATAGTTTTGTGCAGTCGTTTGTGCCTGGTGTTGGCCACCACATGAGAAGGAGAGGAATCATTAATTATGAATAAAGTTTTATATATAGAGAAGGAAAAATGGAGGATAAAATGGATGTTTTCAAATTTCACTTTTCAGTGTCCCAATTATTTACACACACGATTCCATTGTCAACAACAACAATCAACACCCGCGGTTTCAATCACAACAATTCACAATTGTGCAATTGCAATTGTTTTGTGTATTGTCATTTTTGAGCATATGTTCTTGAGCATAGTCTTGAGTGTGTGTACTGTCCATTCATATAAAAATAATTTTTCTTTACTTTTTTTGGAGTTGGCGCGCGGGCGACCATGTGATGTCCTTGGAATTTGGTAGCGAAAAAGCATTTACTTTGGTTTCGCTTCCAAATTCCAAGGGCATCACATCCTCGCCCGCGCGCCAACTCCAAAAAAGTCAAAAATCATTTTTATATGAAGTAAGACGTGTGCGGACGAGTTGCCTCAAATTAGTACAGCACATAATGTGAATACATTAGACAAGCGCATGCGTGGAGAGAATTCAAAATGTATGTCAGTTAAATGACACACGGCGCACAGTGCGCCGGATGCAAAATAAAAGCGCCTTTGCAAATTAACGTAGATTATAAAGACTTATTTGGACTATT
>JAIUND010003085.1:0-17804 GCA_034699125.1 Gisinianus flammeolus | reverse complement strand
TCTCTAGCTGAATTTTCATCGCTCTCACGTCGACGATTTGACGGCTGTGACGTCATCATGACGCTCCTCAATAAAACGATGTTTGTGAACATGGGTTTGTTCCTCTCGCTTTTCCTCGCGGATCCTGAGAACCATCGCTATCTCTTGACATTGCTGACAGTGGGAAAGAAACCGCTGTGGCTCATTTTGATTTGGGCAGCCGTCGAATATTGGGCGATGTCCAATTGTGGCGGCATTTTTAACTTTTACATTTTTTTTGCGCTCGCCTACATTCGAAGCTCAAATTACTGGATCAAATTCCTCGCCAGGTACTTTCAATTTCAAATCAATCAGTGCACCAAAAAATATCCTCTCAAGTTCATTACTGATCAAAGTGTGGTCAAGCAAACAATATATATTTTTTAAATTACAGGGACTCTGAAAATCCGTTGAGTTTGAGTGCTCAAAAGTCCAAAGTCAAAGAGATGGCAACAGCTAGGAAAGAAGATGACAATGAAACGGAGGAAAAGGAACTGACAGAAATGCGGGTATTTCAAAAAGTCCTGAAGGAGCCGGAGCGGGCATTGAGAAAATACAAGGAATTCTGGCTCCTGAACATCCTCTTCAACAAATGCACGGCCGCCCTCTTTTGGCCAGCCTACAAGTTATTCAACGTGTCGACGCAAGTGCTGAGCATCGTCGTCGCTTTGAAATTCCATGATAAAATCCCGCTGCCCGGATTCGGTGTTTTCCCATTTGTTGCCGTTATTTGGATCCTCATGGAATTCTGTACTTATCCAATGTTTGCTCAAGTCCACGAGTTGTCCTTAGAATTCATTCAAAATTGGAAGTGTCGAATTCTCATGTTGGGTTTGGATGTCCAGGACAAGCAAAATAGCAACAACAACAAAAGGACAGGAAAGCAATCAGAGAAATCCGAAGGGAAACGGCTGATTCGGGCTCTGCCATGTTTGGGAATTCAAATTGGATCCGTTTACACGGTCAAGAAAACGACAGTCCTCGTCGTTTTGAGCATCGTCGTCAATCTGACAGCAAATACCCTCCTCCTCTTGTAATCATCATTAAACATTTTGGCCAACCAGAATATCTAAATGTGTAGTTATTTAATTGGTTCCTTACTGATTTGCAATTAAATTTTTAATTTGTAAGTCGAAATTAAAGGGTTGAATTAGGGATTTGCATTCATTTGGTCTGCCAATTTGATTGGCCAAAACGCCTGCATCAGCACTTGAAACTAATTTCAACTAAGAATTATTAATTGATGCAAAAACATGAATAGAGACGGTCTTGCCATCTCTCGGCAATTATTATTTCCATCCGCGTGCTTTTCAAATTCTCTCGGACAGAATTGAGAACGGGAAAATTTTCATCCTTTTTGCACTCAGGTACAGTTTGACCAAAACGCCAGTTTCGTCATATTGTCAGATAAATGACAAAATCGACAGATATACTGTCCATGTGTATAAAAATAATTTTTGAGCATAGATAATTTGAAAACGGAGCGAGAAAACGCAGCGAAGATGTGATGCCCTTGGAATTCGGAAAGGAACCAAGGCAAAAAGCAAAAGGTACAATTCTCCACTGTTTCAAAGCGGACACATCGAGCTTCCAATCTCGCACTGTGGCTGACTGTGGGGTATAAAATTGGAATTGAATAATTTTAAGGGCTCGGGACTCGGGAGGACTGGAAAAAAGAAAGAAATCCAAATACGGTGGAATCCGAGATAAACTGACTAAACCTTCATTACTCGTTTCTATCATGTTTTGTTCATGTTTTAATTGGAATTGGAATAAGAATCAGGCGCATACTGGGGCCAATTGTGCGTCTCATTATCATGGAGCCTGTGGAAAAACCATGGAAAAAATCACAGCTGTAAAAATACGGATAAAGCAAATGAAGGAAAAATATACAGACAGAGAAAATGTGAAATGAAGGTAAATATTTTATACATATATCGTGTGTGTGTGGAATTGTGTGTCCTAACTTTTGTCCTCTCTCCATCATCAACTCGATTACATTTTCTTATCAATTTCCACTTCCACACACACACACGAAGCGTGACAAATCCTGAAACAAAACCTGAGCACTCGCTCATTTCTCCTTCACAAAAAACAAATCGCGTTGAAAACGAAGGGAAAGAGAAATCAATACAGAAAAGATTGAGAGAGAGAGAGAGAAACGGAAAGTGGAAGGATCTGATTGTGACTCACGATTCGTGAGTCATCTTGACTTTTGAACTTGACCTGTCGTATATTTCATATTTATGTAGAAAATGCGGACGACGTCATCTTGACTCTACAATTTATAATCTACTAAAACTCGAGCAGCGCGTGAAATCCCTGATATTTTCTATACTATATATCTGTACTAGAAAAAAGCCCGCCGTCCACACGGCGGATTTTGTCTCTGTCTGTCTGTGCGTTGCATTCTTTCATCAAAATTTGGTCCCGGTTTCCCAAGCTTTTGTTGTCGCTCAAAGTCATATCGATTGACTTTATTTTAGTGGTAAATGAATCTTTTCCACAACGTTCAGTTGGATTATTCAGATATCCGAAATTAAATTCTTAACGACCGGACTATATACTGAACTTTGACAATGCTGCCTTCCTCAGGAAACATGAGTAGCCGTGGTAAATATACCTGATATTGAAACACAACTTAACTTTTGTCAATCAATACATTCAGAATGATTGGTGAAAGTCTAGTGAGGGTGGGCGTTAGAACATGACATTAAACCACTTCAAATTGCTTAAAGTAGCATCAAACGCCTTCCCATGGCACAAAGTACTGTCGCAGAACCGGAATCTCATGTGAAGTCTCAACTTGCCCCAAAAATGTCTAAAAACGTCTTACATGGTCGTACCACACCCGACCAATACAGTCTCACTTTGCCCCGTGGGGGGTCAATGGGGGGTCATATGGGTGGGGGGGGGGTCAAAAAGTATTTTCCAGCCAAAATGTTACAAATTGTCTGAAATGCGTTTTTGACCATCTTTTGCACATTTGACCCCCCTGACCCCCCTACCCCGCCCCCACGGCCCCCATTTCCTATTTAGAGTAGCTGACCCCGGACCTATAAGATGCAAAAGGATTCATCTTTCTATCTCTTACCGTTCTCTTAAAATAGCGTTACAGATACACAGACAGACAGACACAGACAGACAGACAGCTCCATTATATATAAGGGGGGTTAGATATATACATAGAACCGTTCAGTTGTCCAGAATTGGGATTTAACGGCACGGTGATTTGAAGACAAATGAAAATATAAGCGTGAAATGTGGATTGAGGGTTCCGATATGTAATCTGTAATGTAAACTGAACTGAAAGTGAAGGCGGCTTCTTACATTTCTTCAACTTGTTGTTGACTGATTGTGAGCGACTGATTGTGAGTATATAATTACGGATACAATTTCTCCCCTTGTTTAATTATAAGGATGTAGAATTTCCTTGTAATGTGCCTTGACTCACCAGCATAAGATATATCCATGGACTTTGACTCTCAATTCTGTCGGTCTGTGCTCTGTCGTGATGTGGTGTGTGAGATGAGATGAGATGAGACACACAGAAAGAATCTTTCATTCTCGAATCAATCCACAATCGTCATACATATTTTGTTCTCCTTCCCCACACACACAAACGTTCCAATTTCCCAATCAATACATTATTATATCTGTACAAATCTACAACAACAGTTGAGGTATATTTTCTGTTTCAATTTCAATTTCAATTTCTCGTTCTGTTTTTTTTTGTACTTCTGTGTGTGCTCAAGAATTCCATTGAGAATTATTTTGTACAAAAATGGAGGGAGACTCGACAAAAGAATCTGTGGAATTGAATACATTAAATCCAGTCCCAGTGGGAAACGAGGAAATAGAAACGGAAACGGAAACGGGAACGGAAATGAATGGAACCAAAGTCTATTTCCTCCCAGTTCAAATCCCGTCGGCGGATGTACAGATAAATTCAATCGAGGAAGGCCGTCATGATGAAGACTTGGACTCGGTTCATTTTGAACCTCCAAGACGAGATCGGATTCGAACCATTTTTTACCGGAAATGGGTCATTTGTTCCCTCATGGGTTTGTCCTTCATTGGACTCCTCCTTTTCACTGTCGATGCATTGGGACTTTTACGCATTCGTCGAGCAGGTGAGCTCAAGTTACCCCTTCCTTATTTTTTTAAACATGTGTACTTATATATACGTCAAATGTGAGACTTTCCTTCAATTTTTTTAAATGTTTTGTCCAGGAATTACTATATGTACTATAAAATGCAAATATATTATTTTATAAATCCCCGTTATTTAGTAGAAAACCCATGGAATTTCACTGAAGGAGCCGCCGTCAGTATGAAATTAAACTCCTCGACTGATCCGTGTGAGGATTTTTATGAGGTATATTTACGATGATCAAATGTACAAGCTCTTCAAGCTCTATACATGGGAAAATATACTATACCCTTTTTTTAAACAGGGAGACAAATGTTATGGTTAAATAATGTGTAATTATATGAAGGGATTTTTTAAAATGACGATTCCATCTTTCTTATTTTCGATTTCTGTCACACAGTACGCATGCGGAAAATGGTCCGAAAATGCCTCACCTCTATCCAAACTTGTACACAAAAATCACCAGAAACTTGAAGAGATTTTGAGTGAGAACAACAAAAAACCAATTGGTTTTTTCTCTCTTTTTTTTACAAAATACAAAATATGTATACACAGACAAATTAAAAGGTTCACTTACAAAATGTAATGGGGGATTTTATTTGGAATTTTGAATTTGTAAAAGTGAAAGGAGAGACGAAAAGTGAAGCAGAGGAGAAAGCTCTCAAATTTTACTCATCCTGTGTGACATTGAGTGGGGACGATGTGGATTTGGAGAGTGGACTTTCGAATTGGAATTGGACGGCTGTTCAATCGATGCTCATCGAGTCTAACAGCCGCTCAATTTCGAATTTCAACGGGTTTGAATGGGATTTTCAGTCTCAACTGGAAATCCTCGACAATGATTTTGGACTCCATTTGTTGTTTTTTTGGGAGGTTCAAGTCGATCCAAGAAACACGCAGAAAACGCACATTCAGGTCGGTTTCATAAATATAGTTTGAACCCTTCAAAATACCGATTCCACACACAAGAATTCCTTGTTTGTTATATTTCATGAAGGATTTTTGAAGTTTGAAATTTGAACTTTTAACTATTATAAAATTACATGTAATTTTTTTTTTTCATTTCTCCGCAGATATTTCGAGACAAGAAGTCATTGTTCCCATCTGTGGATGATTTCTGGGAGACGCAAGAAGTTTTGACGTCCCCCATTTACCTCCAAATCATGTCCCAAGTAAAATATTCAAAAATCTTCAAAATCAGAATTTAAGAATAAATCAAATAAAAAATAAAAAACTCGTAAAAAATTTGGCATATTGAACTGTTTTCCACTTTTAAAACAGATTGTTGTGAATTTGGGATCGAAAAATGGAACGGCCATCCAAACTCAATGGGGAAAAATGTTGGAGTTGGAATTACAAATCCTGGAGATGTCAGGAGCCAATGAGAAAGCGTACAATTGCATGAATTTGACATCCCTCCAAAATCTAGCAGACTTTGTAAGTTTTTTTACTTTGAATCTCCCCCCCAATTAATTTGTAATCATTTATTTATTTATCATTGGAAATATTTTTGGATTTGGTCGTGATAAATATATACCAAGTAAAAAAAAAGATATGTTGATTTGTTTTCTTCTCATTTTCTCAGATGGACTGGAAAGGATATTTCAATCACGCTTCTCGCTCGGCCAACATCACTTTCTCTGATGACTACGAGTTTCTGATTTGGAGCCCCAAATTCCTGTCCAGTCTCTCCACGTTGATCCAGGAAATGAAGAGGACTTCTGGTGGGCGGGAAGTTTTGAGTAATTACTTGACTTGGACAGCCATCAAGAGAGTCAGCGGTCAATTCATGTTTGCTCTTGCTCGACATTATGCAGATTCGCCAAGTAATTTTCCTGTCTAGTAAAATATATATGGCGCTCCACATATTTGATATCCCCTTTTTGAATTTTAAAACTGATGATTTTATCCCTGGGACGACTTTGTTTGTATTTATAATATAATATAGAGAAACTGATGTTGGACATTTGTCTGGATCGAACACAGGAAAATTTCCCTTTGCCTCTTCGCTCCATGTTTGCTCGCTCTCTCATCCAACCGGAAACAACGAGAGGTTTGGTCCAGGAAATGTCCAAGAGGATCCACCAAGAACTTGTTCAACTTGTACAGAAAGTGGACTGGATGGACCCGGAAACGAAGGAAGCCGCCCTGGCTAAAGTCACAGCGATGACAACGGTCGTTGACCACCCACAATCGGCGGATAAATTGGATAAAAAATATGGGGGTTTGAAGATCAATGAGAGGGATTTCTTGGGGAATTTAATCAACAGCCAGAAATTCAGACGATCTCTGACATTGTTGAAATTTAAATTCGCCTTGGATCCGGATTTGATGGGCTCTGACTCTGAGGAATTCAACTGGATCCAACCCGTGACGAAGGTGAATGCTTTTCACAGTACTACAAACAATGTCGTATTTGGCCTTGACGGGATTCTCAAGCGACCTTTCTTTGACCCGGACTTACCGGATTGTGTCAACTATGGTGCTCTTGGAAGCATTCTGGGTCACGAGTTCCTTCATCGCTTCCATGGAATAGGGGAAAAATATGATGCTGAAGGGAATTATCGGGATTTGTGGACGGCAGAGACGAAAGCCAAAGCTCGGGTTCGTTCCAGTTGTCTCGTCGAGCAGTTCTCCAAATTACAACTCAACGGAACATTCCTCGACGGCTCTTTTACATTACAGGAAAACTTTGCGGACAACGGCAAGTTGATTTTGATCTTTCTTTAACATTGGAATCTCATTTAAATTGGGGGTTTTAAGTGTTTTTATTTTGCCGTGATTTTTTGAAACTAATTTGAATTTAAATTTAAATGGCGCAGGCGGACTGGAAATTGCGTTTCAAGCCTATCGTCAACTGGAGCCATCAAATTGCCATCTGGACGAATTCCCTCATCTAAACCATGATCAAATCTTCTTTGTTTCTTTTGCTAAGGTCAGATCTACTTGCTAAGGTCAATTTTCATTTATCATCTTTAGCCTCCATCATTTTTTCATTTGAATACGCGAGAATCGAAGGGAATTTTTTACAAATTTTACCAGTGCTAATCACTTTTTATTGTGTGTGTTTAGAACTGGTGTCAGAAATTGAGTCAACAATCGGTCAATTTGCATCATAACCAAAGTCCGAATAAATTCCGCGTTGAAGGATCTCTCATGAATTCACCCGCGTTTGCTGAAGCTTTTCAATGCCCACCAAACTCCCGGATGAATCCACACAAGAAATGCCCCATTTTGTAATGTCTTCCCTCCATTTAACGATTTTCTTCGTGAATCATGCATAATGTTATGAATTTTATGGATTCTTATAGGAAACTATATTGTTTCTGAATAAAATATGTTTATTGCATATATCGTTTCATTCGTGATGTAAGTTAAATAGTGAATTAAATTCAAATGTTAAATCATTTATTTATCATTAAATCATTTAACATTTGAATTTAATTCACTATAGTCAGTTTTTTTTACTGTTAAGACCCGGTTTTTTAAATTGATGATGGCCATATAGCTGTTGAGTCCCTTCACTTCCAATTCGTCCTTTGGCAAAGACGAAGTGAAAAAGCGCTTTCGGAATTAATAATTTGAATCGAATCCTGAATGGAATTTCTCTCGGTAGTTTTATTGACGACTCAAAGAACCAAGTGGAGCCGAGAAATTATTGGCAACTCTCGGAATTTAAATCATTCGACGGACAAAATTTCAATTAATTTGCATTTGACCTTAAAAATTAATATTGTGAGGAGACTTTTTGAATGTTGAATGTGATGCATTTCTTTTGGACATGGTTGGTTCGAAGATGCTTCACATTTTGATCTCGGCAAGGAAAAACAAAAAGAGTTGTGTGACTTTATAAGAAAATCCCTTTTCGTTACCTCAGTTGTTCACAAAATAAAAGGTGTTGAGTTTCATTTCGAATCTCAAAATCATCATCGGCTATATATATATATGTCACGGAAATCATCCGAATGCTCGCCGTAAGTCAAATAACACTGTGATTTTACCTGTCATTTGTATACTCAGGCTTAACTTTCAAGTGTCTGTGATTTGTCCGGATAAATTGAAGGCAGTTTTAATTGTATATGCAGAATTGTTGTATCATCTATATATGGTGTGAAGTCAATCAAATTTTAAATAGGTCAAGGGAATTTCCATTTGAAATGGTAATCGAGATGCAGAATGATGCAGGGATTTGACATGTGAATCCCATTATAATTTCGTTTCAATTTTCACGTGGATAAATACTCGAAATTAAAAGCTCATTTACTCATTTAACATTGGTTGAATGTGTTCATTAAGGTAATAGGGGAAGACCGTCCACAATGCACGATGTATAGGACACTTTTGAATTATTTCAGGGGCAAAACTATGTAGGGTAAAAAATATAAAAACTGTAGGACACTTTTGGAAAACGTGTAGGGCAAAAATTCGTAGGGCAAAAACTAGAGTATTTTAATGACTCGAATGACTCCTACCTCATTTTATTTGTTTTATATAACATTTGACTTTACATCACATGGATTATAACATGTGACTTTATAACATTAGGTGTTATAACATTTGACATGACACCAAAATACATATACCTATATACGTGGTGGCGTTGGGCCGGAGTTTGACGGTACGGTGAGAAGTCCACTTGAGTACAAAATACAACCCGACTCCGCACCACAATACACACTCACTTTGGCCTCACTGTATAGTATGTACAACAATCTGTACATAGAAATTCAAACTAACACTCTCTCTGTCTCGCAACCCCTCTCCAGCTCCCTTTATTTCCATTCCTTTCTCTCTCTCTCTCTCTTTGTATATATATATGTACGGAATGATGTTGGCATTTACACTTTCTATACCCCCATTTACACTTCAAAAAAGGCTCTCTCTCCTTTTCCTTCCATTTCTCCGCTCTAATTTCAAACAACTCGGAGAATCTTATCATTTATCATAGTATTATACAATGAACTTCTTAGAATTCTTAGTGTTCTTATTTTTCATCAAGTTCTTATTCTTCTTAATATTCTTCTTCTTACTTCTTATTCTACAGCCTGTATCTTATATCTTATCAAGGTGGATATATATATAGAATCTTATATTTAATTTAATATGTGAATCCCTCCATCTAAAAATCTAACGGTTACATCCTAATAAATATTCTTGAATTCCACGGAGAATTCGCAATCATCAATTCCTTTGTGTGATTTTATTCTTCAATCTTCTGTATACTATATACTCGTGTGAAATCCCAATCTCCATTGCGTTCACTGTCAATTGACAATTGACACGCACACTCACGCACATTTGACATTTGATTCCGCTTTCTCACCTGAGGAAATTTCGGGGGAATTCCTGAAGGCGACTCCACCATAATTGGTTTTCCATCTTCTTTCGTTGTTGGCCGTCGTTAACTTATTGTTAGTTAACTTAACTATGAAGACAGGACGTGAGTTCTCAGATGTCCATCCCATTTAATTTAATTTAATTTCGATTGCGCAATTCTGCATTCCTAAAGCCCTTTGATTTTACAATAATTGACGCTTATTTCTTTGCATACATACTAACAGACAAAAAGTTTTACTAAACATTTTAATTTATTTAATCGGTAATCATAGGACAAGAAGAAGATGAAGATGAAGATGAAGAAGATGAAGATGAAGATGAAGATGAAGATGAAGATGAAGATGAAGAAGAAGAAGAAGAAGAAGAAGAAGGAGAAGAACAAGAAGATGAAGATGATGATGATGATGATGAAGTGGAGTTGATCAAAGTGGCCGGGACCCCGCGGGACCAAGTGGAGGACTTGACCCCAAGAGGACAAGTGACAAGTTGAGCCGCTGTCAAAGTGAGATGAGAGAGAGGGATTCGGAGCTGAGTCGAGTCCAGAGTTCCAATACGAGTCTCACGAACTTATTGAGGAGCACTCAAACCGAGTTGACCAACGTCCAGTTTGAATTGGAGGAAACCAAAGAGGTGGCTGAGGAAAATGAGGTGGAGTCTGTCTTTTTACGTTTTGAGTTGGAGGAAGCCCAGTTGTACTTGGACTTGGACTTGGAGGAAGTGACTACAAAAAAGGATTCCCAAGTAGCGGCTGCCCTGAGGCAGCTCAAGGACGCCAAAGAGGATTTGAGGGATGCAAAACAAAAGTTGGAGGAGGCTCGAGAGGAGCTGGAGAAGAAGAACTTGGATGTGGAGGAGGCCAAAGTGGCTTCAGCGACGAGTCGTGAGGACTTGATCCGTGTACAACAACGAGAACTGGAGGAGGTCAAGAAATGTGAGGAGGCGGAGGTGACTGCCGTGAAAACGGAGTTGAGGGAATTGAGAAGGGATTTAGAGTCTCGATGCAGTGTGGAGACGTGGCTTCTGGCTTTGAAAAGACTCTTGAGGGATTGCGATCCGGATCGGGGAGGAGACAACGACAGACAAATAAAGGATTCGAATTCGAATGTGAGTGTGGAGAAGGGAGGAGACGGGAGGGAAGGGACGACCCTCAAGAGACTTTCGAGTGTGAGGAAATCTTCTCACGTGTCCAAGAAATGTCGACCATCCCTTCACAGTCGATTGTAGACAGATATTCCAACTTCTACGGATTTTCCCCTCCATAATCACAAGATCACAATGAATGCCAATGTCAAAATATATACATATCTAGCAGCTCTCCCCATGTCCCCATCTGTGCAACAATCATTTAATATGAATCATAAAATATGACTTGGATTTGGGGGATTCGAATTCAAATTTGTGGACATGGATTATCCGTATGGATATTTGAGGGGAGAATAAGACAAAACTCACAATCAGACTGACAATTGACAGCGAGAATCAAAATGGATATGTAATTTTATTCGTACATTAAATCAAGACTTATTTTAAATAAGGAACTAGATTTACCAAAACCGATATTGCGTGTCCAATATATTTTGGTGTGCCTAACTATTAAATGTATACATATAATTTTCTAATTCAAATTGTCGATGCAAATAAACAAACTATGTACAAACTATGTGGATTTTGAACATTGATTTTGTGCGTACGTATTTCGAGTGTAAATTGTACATACCGTAAAACTTGAATTAAAAGCCTAGGCTATATATATTAGTGTCTACAATTCTTGAAATTGCCAAAAACCAAGGATCTCCTCAATAGCATTACGGTACATGACTGTGGACACTAATAGACGAAACCAATGAAAAAACTAGGCTAATAATTGAGATTGAGGTGCGTTTGTAGTCTGGAGTAGGTTTTTAATGCAAGTTTGATAGTACTTACTACATATATACATTCTGTGTGCGTGAGGAGTTATTTATTTAATGTGTAGCATAATGAGGACCTTGCATTTGTATTATTACCTATATATTAGAAATGCTGTGTTCTCTGTGTGGTGCTGTGTGTGTGTGTGCCGTGAAGAGAGAATATGGAAAGGAGTTGGGGAGCTGTCACTGTACCAAAAGAATCTCCACAGTTTCCTTTGGATTGTGTAGGGAAATGAGGAAGTGTGTAGTTGGAACACAAGAGTGCCTCATATTTCACATTTCATAATATATTTCATCCAACATTCACATTCACATTTGCAGAAGCTCTGCAATGTTGGAAACATCCTGTGGTGTGAATTGATAAAAAAACAACATGAGCATTGAATTCCCTCTGAACATTATTACATGAGAAATGTTCCCTTCCACATCTATTTAAGTATTAATTAATCTCAGCAAATGACGCACTCTGTGTATAGAGCTATGATTTTGAATTGAAACTGGCGTTCAAAGTGCACTTGCACTTGATACGGTTCATTGAATTCAACCTTGAGCCAGAAACAAATTCTTTATTTGTGCATTGTCAGAAACAGCCCAACAGCAATTGACGACGACCCTCTATTCTGTGCGTATATATTTATAAGATAGAACTGCCATTATACATGTTTGCATGTAGGTAGATTGTACCTAGAATAATCCACATGTGTGGAATGACTCATTGTCAGAGTCAGAGTCAATATATAGATAAAATAAAGTTTATTTGAATTTCCCGCCAAAAGACAAACGTTTATAAAACGTTTATTTGAATTTCACGCCAAAAGACAAACGTTTATTTGAATTTCACGCCAAAAGGGACAAAAAAAAACAACGTATACGTAAAAAAAAAGGCTTTTTATCTGTACCTATAGTTTTATAATGGGTATAGATTAGTGTTTTATCCACAGAGTCGTTCCAGTCCTCAAGCGAACAAGACGTTCAAGTTCAAACTCAACCTGCATCCGTATATTTTTACACGGAATCCCGTATTTTTCTTCTGTCATCTATAAATTCATCAAATCCACATATAAAAAATTGAGTGCACAATAAAATAAAATATAAAACAACAAAGGACAAGAGTATCGGTACATTAAGTGAATTATCCTCAAATGTCGTATTTGTGAAGGACAAATTGGTTTTTTACATTTTTTTACGGAATCTTGAACATTTTCCCTCGTGTTTCCTCGTATATATACAATAAAATCCTCTAGAATTTTCCACACTCTTCTATATATATTGCGTGTCCGCAGATTTTATACATATATAAAGTGGAAACTATATAGAAAAATAACAGCAAAAGACAAGAGAACCACCGACAAAAAAAACAACGAGGGGTAACTTTAATTTAGAGAGTTTTGCAAGTGAAATTATACCCAAACATGGCCACAAGTCATACCAATGCCAATGCCAATAATAATAATAATACCAGTGGTAGAACCACAAGGAGTGGTCTCGTGACCAGACATTTCGAACAGGACAAAAGACTTCGGGGTCACGCCAAGCACGGCATTCTCAAGTCTTACATGGACGCATTTTTCGCCATCATGACCAATGGGATTAATAAGGGGAAACATATAGTGTATGTGGATGGCTTTGCGGGGGCGGGTTCTCATGAGAACGGGGATGAAGGCTCCCCCATCTTAATCTACAGGTCACTCACGGCTCATACGCATTTGGAGGGCTCCCAAATCACCCTCATTTTCATTGAAAAGGATAAAAGGAATTTTGCAACACTTGTCGAGAATCTGAGGAAAGAGATGACTTCCAATCCGCCGAGACTTGGAGGTATTTAATTATAATTATAATACATTATTTTAATTATTTACAAACATACTTATATCTCGTTGGCCTAATTCAACTCATGTTGGCCCCAGACGGTGAATATACGTGTAAGCCATATTGATATACTCCGTCTGGGGCCAACATGAGTTGAATTAGGCCAACGATATGTGTAAGTATATGTTTCATTGTCTAACGTGGTTATTTTTTAATTTCTTTTGGTCTTTCTGAATAATTGACGACACAGTGGATGTGAAATTTTATGATACGGATTTCAATGAGCAGATGGAAAAAATCCTGAGTGACTACGAACATTGTCCAATGCTCGTGTTTGCTGATCCTTTCGGATTGAGTAAGTCTTTTAATTAATTAAATACATATCATTGGCCTAATTCAAAAAAAGCCTCAACTCATGTTGGCCCGGGAAGGCGTATACCAGCATATTCACCGTCCCGGGCCAACAGGTCGGATTGGGCAAACTGTACCTGTGACTCTGTATTTGATATTTGATTGTTTGTTTTTGTTTGTATAGACGTGCATATGAAGACGCTCAAGGACTTGTTCTCGGCTCACTCTTCAAGTGCTCCAAAAGAACTCCTTCTGACCCTGATGGACGCATCCCTCCGTCGTTTCTATAATGTTGAGGATCGAGCGGAGGTACAAAATAGACTCGTGGGCACGGAGGACTGGCGAGAAAAGTATAGGGCAGCCGACAAGGATGAAAAATTGGGGTTGTTCCTGAACATTTACATTGACAGTCTGTGTCAAGCTCCGTTAGAAGCAAATAATTATCCTCGGACGTTCCTTGCCCTCCCATTTGCCATCAAGAGCGTCCACAACAACTCGCACGTCTATCACTTGGTCTTCGTGACGACTCACAGGAAAGGACTGAAAACAATGAAGGCCGCCATGCACAAACATTCTCAACAGCCATCTCAATTTGTATTCTCCGAGTGGCAGGCCAAAAAAGGGATCATCCGGGACATGGTGCTGGATAAACTGGATGCTGCCAAGTACATTGCAGGGAGAATCCAAGAGGAATTTAAGGGAAATAAGAAAGTGCGGGGTTCGGACATTGAGGACTTTATTCTATTGTACACTCTGTATCATTTTAATTTCAAGAAGGAACTCAAAATTGAGCTGGAGGCAAATCGGACTGTCTTCGCCAAATATGGGACGTTTGAGAACTGTATTTTTTCTTTTTTAGTGAAAAGAAGAAAAAAAAGACGCCACTCAAACGTCAATCCAGTTTTACCAACAACAGCAAAGACTATATGCTTGGACTTGAATTAATAACTTGATTAATACATTCATACATTGTAATTTTGTTTGAGAAAATTAGCGAGGAATTTCGAGGAAATGTGTTTGTATATTTAATTTAATTAAAATAAATAAAGAAAAACATTTTGTTTTGTCTACAACAAAATTTGCATTGTAACGAGAGAAGCAAATAGCGGATTTTCTCGCTGAATTTTGTGCAGTATACAAGAGGAAGTCGGGGTCATATCAGTCATCAGACCAAAAATATAGGCATCAATATGAATGTGCCCGCACGTTTTTTCCTTTTATTTATTTAGAGGAGAATCAATACATATGGGAGCCCATATGTATTCACATGTAAAACAACCATCTGCGAAGGCTTTCATATAGAATCTGTCCATAAATATATAGCGTGGTCACACTGTATATTTATTTGGTTTAAACACAGATTTTGGGATTTTGTGGAATTGGGTAAAAGTAAGACAACTTCACAATAATAATAAATGTAATGAAAATGGACAGAAAACTGTGGACAAAAAGGTTCAGAAATCTATAAACAGAATGGACAAAAGAAAAACTGTGGGATGCGAATGACGATTCGTCAGATGGCTTCAATTTGCTTGAGAAGACGTTCCTTGCCCATGGTGAGTCACGTGTGAATACTATACACGAATATTAGTTGAAACAATAAGCAAAAACAAAATACGTTGATCCGAATTGTAAATCAGATGAAGCAGAAAACTAATAAAAAAGTTGGACGTTTTCACTCATAACGGCGACGAGGAAATAATTATGCGAATAAAATGAGAATAAAGAATTATGGCGATTCGACTTTGAAAAAATATTATTGACAGTTTTTATTATAGGTACTTAAATAAGAAAGTTCATCATTTGCTGACTTGGAGTTCCAGTTCAAAATAATATTATTTTGCAACAAGAGTCAAATCAGCGAAACGATTGCCTTATGATTTATCATCTATTGTTATTATTTATGTATTATTGAGACAAATTCAGACAGAGGATCTAAATAAGAAATGAATTCGCGCATCCAAATACTTCTTGTGACATTCAGAAGGAAACATCATGAATTTAAAAATAGGAGAAAGAGAAAACAAGCCAGAAAGATTATCAAAAAGAAAGTTGTAATGTAATAATGTGGACATAGATTGTTGCATTGTGTTGGGTGTTGGTTTTTCCTTCAAAATAATTCATCCCAGGCGGAATCTAATATAATCGATGAGATAGCCGAACGAACGGAGAGAATCGAGCCAGATAGTTTTTCCAAACTGAAACCGAAAAGAACCGCAGAAAAATCATGAGAAAAAACACTCGGGATTGGTAAATCAATGAAAAAGTAACCCTCGATATAGAATTAATGAAATAATTAATGTACTTAATTAGACTATTCTGTAATGAAATACTCACGTGGAGACTTGTTTTGGTCATGATAAAGAGTAACGTGAAGATTAGACATCTGTTGAAATGCGTAGACCCAACTGACGAAAGAAATTGGAGGGATTCCTTCCCAGCCCAAAGTCCTCAAGGTGATCCCGAATTGTTTGAGCCCTAATCAAAACCACACAATTATTATATCCATGCAATTATAAACTTTCCATTAATAGTAAGTCAACATTTTACTGTAATTTGAATATACCGGTCATGTCCATGAGAGCTTTTGACGTTTTTAAATGGACCAAATCCTCTGTCAAATCCTCTGGATTTTTTTTTCGGGAGCGAAGACGTTGACAAACTGGTTCGGGGATTCCAGTGAGAATCGAGTCGAAATTCGGGCAGTTCCAATACCCAAAATCCACTTGAATCTCTTCAAGTCCCGGGAATATTCGAATAACGTCAGAGTGTCTCCACCAGCCCATATATACATTGAATCGTCAAACATTTGACGTTAGGGAAGATTGCGTTCAGATCCCTCAGCCAACCAGCAGCGATTTCCATGTCACTCGAGAGAATTAAATTCCGGACAGATGGACAACCCAAAGGAGACCGAAAATTGCCACCATCGCCAAAGAATATCTCCCAGCACTTCCGCTCACGACCATTCAAATCCAGCTGGACGGTGTTTAATTGCGGGAAGAGAACCGACAAATCAATACTATGCGGGAAAACCTGATGGCGTTCCCTATCAAGCCAAACCAAAGGCTTCATCCCCATTTTGAGAGTGGTCACATGGGGAAGGCGGGGAATTCGAACGTTAGGAAGGAGAAAAAAGGAGGAACTCAGATTCAGGATTTCCAGAGACTTTTCACATGACACTAAAATCTGATTGAGAGCCGTCATTTGCTCAGGCCGAAACTGAACTGGAGCAGAATAAGTGGGAAAGAACGGAGATTGAAGGTTGAACATCTGGAATTGAGGTTTGGCAGCCGCCACTTTCAACATATCCTCCAGCCCAATTTTCTCTCTGCCATAATAAAAGTTCTTGACCAAGTTAATTCGGGATGTCCAGAACGCGGCGGGAGCACCGACAAACATGAAATCCCGGATTTCCATCAAGTTTCCAGCTCCAGCCAGGATTTTATAAGCTGTGGAGTTTGTGGGCGAGAGACTCACGTCATCCTTTTGGTTGATGATCCCACTGAATTTCCTCAAGGATGGGAGAGAGAAGGGAGTTGACTCGGATGATCCAGACCATTTCACTTCCTGTCCATTTCCTCGCTCCCGGAAAAACAGTTCGGACACGTTCGGGACTTGCGAATTGAGCAATTTTATCAAAGAAGCCTCGTCAAAGGACCCTATGGGATAAGAGCCAATTTTGGGCCCAAATTTTGTTTTTGTGTTATTATTTCTAAAATTGGACACAAGATCCCTAAAATGACGATAGAAAAGGTTTTGGAGCAAAAACTTGACCTTGGAAGGTCACAGTAAGGTATTAAATAACGGAATCACACTGTTGAAACACTGTATAGCTGTTGATTTTGCAACTTTCAAATGCAAATTAATTTAACACGCGCAAGTTCAGGTACAAGGACCTGTCGACGAATGTTCAACAGGAAATTTGTGTTTTTGTGACACCTGAAGTCTATTGAAGTGACTTAATCTGGGCACAAGTGAAATGGAATAATTTCTTTTGGCCGGGTACGGCGTAAAGTACAGGGTGATCCACAATGATATCCATAAAAGCAAAAAATCATATCTCAGGAACTAGTGAAGATATCGACACGATTGAGCAAGCTATTTGTAGAGGAAAGATGAAATTCTTTTTGGGCATGCGCACAAGAGATTATATGGCATTTATCTCGGGGTGACCTTAGGTCAAATGTTGACCTCTCCAGAGGTCACATTCAAATTTCGATTTT
>JAIUND010003084.1:0-17824 GCA_034699125.1 Gisinianus flammeolus | reverse complement strand
TTTCCAAGGAAATACAATTAAATGAAAGGAAAAACATCAACCATTTAATTAGAAATCATCATATTTCATCAAAATTTTATACACATATGTATGAAATTTTAATTCTTAATACACCTGTATATATATATAGGTATTAAGAGTTAAGCATTTGGAAGTTTTTTTGAGTTCAAAGTTGATTTTGCAGTAGTGTTTATGGTTTCGGACTTTGGGTGGACATGGGCGAGGGGGATCAAGTCATTTTAGGCCTGTTGGACATTCAAAGACTTGCGGGGAGGGTGGGGGGTCCCGTTTTAGGACAGTGCCAGATTTCAGGGGAGGGGGAGTCGAAAGAAAGCCGATTTTCATAGACTCTTTTTACGAACGCTCCCTTATATATTACGACTCGTCAGAACGGTTTACTCCTTGAAAAGTACAAATTTTGCTCTGTATACTTTTCAAGACAAAAAAGGACACGATGTGCATTTTATAGGAACTCTGTGTGGATTGAGACTGTGTGAGGAAAGTAGAAAATGTCAGCACAATTTCTTGGCGTGAAATAATCTATAGTAGAAAAATCCAATTCAACAATCCATTCACACTCACAACAAAAAATGTCCATATATAGAAAAACGATGATTGGCCTCTGTCCGACCAAAAAGTTTCAATCACTATATACATAAATATATTATATTTCACGCCAAGAAATTGTGCGGAAATTTTCTATATAGTACATGTACTATTTTCAATCATGACCACCTGACATTCTACACATATATGATAAATTTTATGATGGTGTATATGTACGTCAAATCTTTTTCAGCAACAATAAAGCATTATATAATAATAATAGTGATAATGTGAAATAGGAATGAAATGCATATATATATAATAAAAAGAGTGAGAAAACGGAGCGACTGTGAGTTGTCCTTGATTTCTACGCGAAAATCATCCAAATATTCCCAATTTCTCTCGCTCTTTTTCCTCCACAATCAGTGTTGTATAATTCCACTTTTTGCTAATCCTTATCCTAGGTACATAATTCGTTTTGCTAATTCTAATTCCTTACAAATTCTTTCTGCCGCTCCTTTGGTAATCCTAATTCCTTAGAATCTAATTCTTTTAGGTAATCCTAATTCCAAAATTTCCTACTTGAAAAATTCAAAAAATATTGGTAATTCGGAATTACCAATATTTTTTGAATGACTAATTCACAATTCTTTTTGCCAATTCTTTGGGGTAATTCCAATTCCTTATACCAATGCTTTTTTGAATTTTTTGGGTAATTCCAATTCCTTAGTAATTCTTCCTACCGATACTTTTAGTAATTCTATACATAGGTAATTCTTATTGTTAGTAAATGATACCATTAATGTATACGGTAGGTATTACAATCGATTGCAAAAGAATTACCAAGAGAATTATACAAGACTGCCTCCACAATTCACAATTTGAGGATTTTCAAAATAACTTTTTGATTGCTGTGCTCGTTGCAATCCCAATGCATTAAAATATTAAAATAATAATTGTGAACATTTTCTGTTCAAAATTTTAATTTATTGAAATTCTAAAATGTATAGGGATTGCATTTCCATTTCCATGTGGGATTATTTATCCTGACATTCACAACTTGGATGAACAAACAGAATCGCCAAATTGGAATTACAATTCCACAGACAACAGAAAAGTCCGTACAAAATTCTCATTCCTCTAAATATTTTGTAAGATATATTAGCAAAAGGAGTCTCACTTTTGCAATTAATTAATTACGGTAAGAAATCAAATCCACAGCTATACTTTTTTTCCATTGAATTTTCTCATGCTCGGAGTATCTATTACATATAAATTAAATTTACATTCATATGTCACATATTATGTTGTGTGTGAATACAGATATTATTGTGTGCATATGTATTCTCACATTCCATTTCATTTCCTATATATACCCACATGAAATATTTCATTCGTTGTGGGCTGTAATCAATATAAATAAATTCCAAATGACGCTCATAATCATTTTTTCTCTATGAATTTTATTTTATGTATATACCTATATATAACAGAACCGGAAGTCCAAATCTGGATGGAGAATCCGAATCAACCCGCGCCTTGTCCGGACTGTCGTAGACGATTTGGAACGATCCGGGAATTGAACTCTCATTTTTGTAATTATCCTCAAAATCCCGGTCCTTCTCACGGAAACCGGTATGAAAATATAAATAATGGTCGACCATTTGATGGACCACATCAAAATTCGGGTCATCCATCTAATGACAATGACGTTCACGGATTTAAAGATTATGGTCATGGGCAATGGGACGACGGTCGAGGTGGGGACTTTACACATGAGGTCGGACCACCACGGGAATCCCAATTAAAATTTGAGGACATGTTCACCAGGTAATAAATATATATATATATACAAATATATATATATCGTCTGTTAAGTTCACAAACGAACTATAACGATTTTCCTTAATTTGCGGAAATGCTCCTACTGCGTCCGTCTTTGTGGGTAAAATTCTGAAAAAATTCAGGGTGACAGAAAAGGTCATGGCAGACAATAATGTCGCAGGACCCACAGCTCCATCTCCAACCGTTTGACCTTTGCGAGCAGGTCAACGAAATTACGGAAAATAATTATAGTTCGTTTGTCAACTTAACAGACGATATATAATATGGATTTACATGTCCACACATATATATGTATATAATTAGAATACACGCATTCGTCTTTTTTCAAGCCACCACACACAAGGATTTTTAATTATATAGTTAAATTATTATTTTATTTTATTCATGTGTCCTTTATCTTTGAAGAAGGCGGCCGGCTGAGAGGGACCATGGTGGTTGGAATGAAAATCATAATCAAGAGGGAATTCAAGTCGTCAAGACGGACAAGTATTATGAGGAAAACAATGTGGATTCGGACGTTCCCATTACGAAAAAAAGAAAATCCTTCACAGCAGCCCCTAATTTGTCCCGGATTGGACATGATGAGGACTGGGAGTTCCCCGTCACCGTCACATCCGGACCGTTATTGACCTCATCATCAACTGGTCATCAAATGGAAGAAGGGGAATTGTTGGAGGATGGCAATGACAATGACAATGAACCATATCCAAATTACAACCAGAATCACAATGTTCATAATACTTGGAACGAGTGGCAGCAGCAGCCGGAGCAGTGGCAGCAGCAGCAGCAGCATGCTGGAGCTGAAAATTGTTCACATCGACAACGCTGGGAATCCCAACTTCGGGAATCCAACCTCTGGGACTCAGTCAAAAAGAAAAAGGGCCCGAAAGCCGTGTGGAAAGAGGAAAAGGAGCGACGACGCAAGTCCTTTCGTAAAACCTTCTCTACGGACTCTCCCAATGTTGCTGCCACCTGCTTACAATTAGTCCATCGCAGTCAGGATTTCCCGTCGCCGTCGTCCACATCAGCCAGAGCTCCAACTGCAGCTGAGGAAGCCAATGAGGATTGTAGTTGGGATCATGTTGAAGGTCAAGTCAAGATGGAGAAATGTGAGGACTATGTCCATGTCAATAATGTGGATTCGGATAGATCCGAGAATTGGGACGCTCCCAGTCAGACTCAGCCTAAGAAGAAATCCTTCACAGCTCCTCCGGCTGATGTATTAGCCGCCGCCAACAATAAGGAGGAGGAGAATTGGGACAACAATCACAATGACAATTTGGAGACGGCGAAGGAGGACCCAAATTATAATCGTACACGGTACCAGCAGCCTGGACATAGAAGAAATGTCCCGTTTCAACTTCCCCCACCCAAGAAACGTCGCCTAGCCTGTACAATCCATCCCTGTTCTGACTCTTTTGACACCTTTGGAGATAGGAAACTTCATGAACAGTCTCAGCATCACCAGCAGAGTCCAGCATCAGCCATTACGACAGTTGTTAAATATTCCAATTGTCCACGTCCACCACCTTTTCAGTCGTTGTCCTCATCGTCATCGTCATTGTCCTCCACCATATTTTCCTGCTCCTTTGGATGCCCCAAGACATTTAAGAGTGCGGGAGCGCTGCAGGCTCACAGAAAAGCAAAACATTGATCAATATATTCCTCATCACAATTAAAATTACGATCATCACCATAAAGAAAATCAAGAAATATATTGTAGCCGCATTCCCGTTTTCCGGTTTTCAAATGTCACAATAAACGTTCAAGGGATTCTTCATTTTTGACCACACAAACTCAAATTATTTCATTTCATCTTGTTTTCTTGGAAATTTTGAACGTCCAATTTGGCCAGACCCCTCCCCCCCTGAAATCTGCGAGGCTCACAAAATTCCTGACCCCCTTCCCCCCCCCTAAAAAAGGACTCTTTTTTATACGAACGCGCCCTTATGTGGAAAAAGAAAAGAGTATATATTTCCATAATATAGTTCTTTGACAGGTACATTTTTCGATTTTTCTATTAAGAAAATGTTGGGAATCCACGAAAATTGGGCTAATGACACATAATGAAATGCGTTAGTCATTTTGTTTCTTCGTATGTAATAAGGACTCATTAAACGGAAAACCGGATGGCAGGAAAATTATGGACAGTCTCCGACTTAATTACCGCAAGTGTCCAAAATCTACTCATTATATCGTCCCCAAAATATATAGGCGGAAATAAAGACATTTTTTTCTCCGCTGTATACTCGATTTTATATAGGTCAAAGTACTTATAAAATCGTCGTATATAGCGAGGAAAAGAATTGCGGGACGGAAAACTTTTATTTGCAAAAACATTTTGAAGCGAAATACACAGAGATAAATTAAATGAGTATAAAATCCCGATTGTAACTGTAACTGTATATACGAAATAGAAGAAGGAAAATGTTGGACGAAGGCGCTCTTCGAGTTTATGGGAAAATCATTAATTTTGGTCATTGGATTGGATTTTCGCCCTACTCATTTTCCACGGCGAACGGTCAAGTCCGTTTTCACAGCTCCAAATGGATTCGCTATCGGATTTTGTTCACTCTCAGCCTTTTGGCCCTCTACCAGATTTTCCTGCAGGTTCAAAGTGCGCGCGTGTGTTTGGACGAGAAAGTGCTGGCGGCCAAAAAAATCCGGACTGTGTATTTGACGTCGATTTACATCCTGTCGAATGCGCTCCATTGGATCACTCTCCGTCACTTCGGAGATCACGGGAAATGCATCAACGCCTTTCTTCAGACCACCCAGCAGCTCCACAGTAAAAGGATTTCACATATTTTCTTTACACAAATTCAAAGCATTTTTTGTCTTCATTTAATAATTTTTCATTTGTTTCCTTTTGCCATCACCAAACAGAGGAATTGCAATGGAATTTGAATGACAAAAGCGTCAAATTTAAGTCCCCGCGCAGAGTTCTCATCACATTCGCAGGGACGCTGACATTCTTTGCGTTTGCGCGAGCGCTGGAAGTCTTCGTCTCGCCTGAGGCGAAAGAACTTCTCTCGTCATTGGCCACTCATCCACGGGCACTTCCGACCTGGGTCAAATTCCTCATCGCCATCTTTCACATTTACATCACGGGCTTTCACATGTTCACAATGGCGCTTCATGGAACGACCGTTTTCTCCTTCGTGGCCGCCATTCTGCCGTCTCTGAGTCAACTCAAACTCAATAAGTTGAGAGAAAAAATGAATGAGGACAATGAGAATGACAATGACGATGACGATGGCCAAGGTGGATCTGTTGTGATGTCATCTTGGTGTTGGGAGTCGTTGTACAGGAGTCAGAATCGGTTGGGGATTCTCCAGCGGAATTTCAATACAGTTTATGGCGTGTGGCCGTTTCTCTATCAAATCGTTCTCCTCGTCATGATCATCATCAACATTTTCCTGGCCGTCGTGTTCCACGATTTGCGGGCGCTCATCTCTGGCAGTCTTACGCTTTTCCTCCTCATCGTTTTCTTTCGAAGGTTCGCAGAGGTTTCTGTTCGATCGGAAGATGCCATCGCTTCTTGGAGCAACAAAACCGGAAATGGAGCGGGAAATAATTCCGGACCGCCGGTTTGGTTCCGGAAATTCCGGCGAGCAAGTCGACCGGTCCGGATTTACATTGCCAATTGGTATTTTGTGGACAAAGCATTCATTCTGACGCTCGTCATGATCATCGTGGACCAAACCGTGAATCTCGTCGTCACGTACAAAGACACGCCAACAGTCTAATTTAATATTTAATTCATTCTTATTCATCACAACTTTTGATGTCCTTGATTTATTATGCAATTGTTTAATTAGTGTAATTCAATTCCATGTAAATAATAATATTTAACAAGTGTGTGTATGCTGGATTAAGTGAAAATGTTCATGATGGCGGTGAGGATGGAGTAAAGGATTGTGATTTCCTGTGGAGCGAGTGGCCCTTCAACGTCCGTCAGTTCTCGCGTCCCCGTCCACGACTGATCGAATATCACGAGCGACCAAATCAAACCGTCCAACTCGATTCGAATGAAATAATTCGATCCCGCCACGACTTGTGTTTTATAAGAATGGACTTTGATGGCCGTCGTCAGATGACCCGCCGGATCCGCGGGATCCTCACAGAAACCGGTCGAGCGATTGAGCAAAGTGCAGATCTTCGTTCGGATTTTCGTCTCCATGGATTTTATTATTCCGTGAACTTTTTCATCTGGGGATTTGGAACCGGAAATCCCGCCCGCCATTGGCGTTTGAATTTCCTCGTCATCCTATACGAAAATAATTGGGAATGACGAGAGAATAATGAGAATTAAATGTGCGAGTAAAAGTAAAAGTGAAGGAATTCGAATTCAAAGGAGAGGATTTTGAAATAAACTTGCCTCGGATGATTTAGAAGCGGAAACGCTCAAAGTCAAAGCGAGCAGAGTGACCGTCAAGCAGAAAAATGTCAAAAATCGCCCCATTTTATAGCTCTGTGGATAATTGACTTGATTATTTAAATTACACTATTTTATTTCAAAATGCTACTTGAAGTCGCTCTCAATCGTATCTGAACTCAATTTGAAATAGAGGACGCGAAGAAGTGTATAGGAGATGGTGATTTCAGCTCAGACTCGGAAGGTCACGAATGAGGTCAATTTGCGATAATAATTCACATTTCTCCTCATTTTCACGCAGTCATAATAAAAAATCACTTGGAGATTTCGCTTTGAATCCACATGCACACAGTGAATCTTCTAAAGACATGTATTGGAATTGGAAAATCCATGTGCGATGACGCAACTCGTATCATTTTTAAGTTGATTCATATCTGTTGTTTTTTTATTAAGACATGATTTGACCCTAAAAGGTCAAATCCATTTGCGTCACACGATATCCACATTTGACGTATATACTGTAAAAGTAAATGGAAATATATGAACGAGTCACAGAGACAGCCAAAGGCATTGGATATTTTGTACTCATTTATCTTTGCATATTATAGTGACAGTGACTCTTTTATACACTCTTAGAGAAACGGAATCCTAATTGTCCAATTTGTCCACTATTTCCGTAATCCTTTGTCTGTATTCCTAATGCAATCCCCCATTCACGTAATGTATAAGCTTTTGAATTAGGATTACAGTACACCCTAAGCCATTTGGTTACAAACATTACTACCATCGCAATGTACAAAGTTGAATTGTACACGCCGGTGTCCATATGCGAAAACACCAGCACAAAATAATACCGAGCACGGTTACAAATTTTTTCGAATTTTGCTGTTACCGACAGCGGTGTCAGGGATACCAGCGGCGGTGTAAAATCTACACCGTGCACGAAGGTATATTTTACATATTAATGGAATATTTATTTCCTCGTTGGTGTCAATAATTCCTTGTGCACTTGCCATCTTTTGCACACAAAAGTTAAAAAATCTTAATTAAGTAAATACAGGGCTGTTAAAACTACTAATGAAACATACCGACATTTGAAACAATTGGCCATGTTTAATAATTACAAAGAAAATACAATAATTTAATTTTGTATGTTCATAAAATAGATGTGCAAAGGTCACAAGCCGCTTGCTTGGCGGTCTTTCTTGGAGCTCTAATATCCTGAAGTTGATTTGCCTTGGACAGGAATTGTGGTGAGACCTTGCTCTCATTTGCCAAGCCACATTAAATAATTTGGCAAATATCTAGAATTTCAGCAATTCTAGGTGCAACTTCGTGTGACATGATTCATGTCTTAATGTTGTTGCTTTTTTCACATGTACAATTTAAAAAAGTTAAAAAATCTCTGAAAACTGGAATTGATTTTTGAATTTACGCTGGTAAATTTTAACATCGTTCTGGTATGAACCCAAAAGCTAGCTTGGTTATGACTTGTGTACAAAATAAGTGAAAATGACACCGACAGTGGTAACAACAGCTATGTACAAAATTTGGTTGTAAATTTGTTACCAAAAATGGTTACGTCATAATATGAAACCGCGTGGTAGTAAATTCGGTGTTAAAAATATAAGAGTGTACGATGAACAAAAAGCAGAATCCCACAGATTCAGGAAATTGTCAATCCTAATGTAATCCCAAACCCATGCAGTCACGTGACCGGAATCCTTTGTATACCCCCCATTCGCGTAATGTATTAGCCGTATCCTTGGGATTCCCCTTTTCTGAATCCTGGAGATTACGCAAGCCAGGAATCCCTCGGGATTACAGCGTGTAATCCCCAGGATACAACATACGAAATCTTCTGGATTCAAGTTAGGTGGAATCCGCATAATTCCAATTTACTAATCCCAAGTATTTCGCATAGGAAATCATGTCAATTTAAAATAGCACATCCTTAGAATCAAGTAAAGGAAATCATGCCAATTTAGAATATCAAATCCTTGGGATCAAGTATGAAAGAAAATCATTCCAATTTAGAATAGCACATCCTTGGGATCGAGTAAAAAAAATCCTGTCAATTTAGTATTGCACATCCTTCGGTTTAAGTTAAGAAAATCCTTGCAATTTAGAATAGGACATCCTTGGGATCAAGTTTGAAAGAAATCCTGTCGACTTGGAATAGCACATCCGTGTGGGTTCCAGTGAAAGAAATCATGTCACTTTAAAATAGCGCATCCTTGGGATCAAGTATGAACGAAATGCTGTAGATTCAGAATTCAGAATACCACATCCGTGGGATTCCTGTAATGGAATCACTTGGATTCGTGAAAACCGGAATCCAAGGGATTACTGCGAGTGTATGCATGTAGGATATACAGATTGGGAACCCTGTAGGTTTCCGGACGAAAGTGGACAAAAGGGATTCTGAAATCCTATAAGAGTGTACATGTAAAAAAACCTTTAATTGTAATTGAAAGTCTGCACTCAAAATTCATTGCCACAGAGAGGAAAAATTGCATCAAAATAAAAAACGGAAATCGTGTGTGGCTGAGTATATATAAAAATAATATCTATACAAAATGGAAAAACCTGCTGAAAGGGAATTTATACATGAGAAAACGTAGAATATTATTGCTGTGTCGCTTGGCTTTTGCACCCACCAAATTGTATTTTATTTGTCCGCGGCTTATAAATGTGTCAATGGCGAGATTAAGTGCGGGATTTAATTGTTCATTGACTGCACAGGAAAAACGAGAATGGAATCACAAAGAATATACACACAAATCCATGGAAATCCTTCAGACAAAAGATAAAACGAAATGGCATGAACTTGAACTTGAATTCACACATGAAACCAAATTCCTTTTGTCGAGTGTTCAACTTTCATCTCGTTTCAAATTCAAATTCAAAATCCACACTATCAATTTTATCGTACATGTAAAATAAAACTAAAACAAAAATTAACAACTCTCTCACTGCATATTACAAAACAATTGAAAAGATTGTGAAGATTCAAAACAGTGAACCGACTGTGTGGGAATTCAGAAAATGATCGCTTCAATTTCAAAGGAAAAAGAAGGAAACTGCTGCTGCTGCCGGTGCAGGAAATTGGGGAAAAATCAGGTGCAAACAATTTCAATCTTATTGGGAGTGATTTGTGGGATTTCAATGGGTTTGATTCTCCGATCAAATTCAAATTCGAATTATTGGACTCATCGAAGCATTTCGTACGTTGCATTTCCCGGGGATTTGTTCCTCAATGTCCTCACAAGTCTCACGATCCCGCTCATCATTTTTTCTCTCGTCACAGCCGTGGGCTCGATGGACATTCGACTCCTATGGAAAATGGGCGGGAAAGTGGTTCTCTATTATTTAATCACGTCACTCCTCGCTCTCACACTGGCCATTTTCCTCTCCATCACGATTCAACCCGGAAAATGGAGTCGCTCCTCCTCCTCCACCAACACGAGCTCTATCTCAACCAATCAAAACACGCCTTCTCCTCCGCCGAGTCTCACGCAGGACACTATTTTGGACATTTTCCGGTCTCACATTAACATATTACGAAACATCCATTCAAATTTATACCATGTCAATTTCCCGCTAAATTTGAACCATCTCAATTATTATTATTGTAGACAAATGTTCCCGCCGAATATTTTCCAGGCCACCATGGAAACGGTATAAACGGTATACCCATATTTTTCACCCATTGCAAATAAACTTTTCCAGATGTCCTTGACATTTTATCGGTTCAGCTTTTGTTTTTTTCCCCCTTTTTTCTGGTGCAGTACAAAACCAAGTTGGAGCGAATGTCTCCGACTCCAAACGGAGAAAAGGAAAAGGAAAATGGGAGTTTTCCATTGCATATCGAGGAATACGAAATCGAAGTGAGTGGAGAATTCGTGCCGGGTGTGAATATTTTGGGTCTCATCGTTTTTTCCATCGCCCTGGGCGTTGCCCTCTCGTATTTGGGGGAACGTGGGAAACTCCTGCTTGGGGTCATCCGGGCTTTGTCAGAGGTCATTCTGATTCTGACGGGTTGGGTCATTTGGATTTCTCCTCTCGGTTTGTTCTTTCTGCTCGGGGCGGAGGTATTGAGAATGGAGGAGGACTTGACTCAAGTCCTCACATCCCTTGGCCTGTATTTGGCGACAGTCCTCGCCGGCTTCACGATTCATTCCTTCCTCACGCTCCCCCTCATTTATTTCCTGATGGTCCGGAAACTCCCATTTCGACTCATGGCCAACATGAGTCCAGCTTTCCTCATGGCCACCTTTACTTCCTCAAGGTTCACATTCAAATAAATGCGGGATTTTCACAAATTTCAAAAATGTCAAGTGGTCCGATTGGGGTTAATTCCGGCATAATATATATATGTTTGCAATTTGTTTTTTAGCATGGTGACGATGCCCCTGAGCCTTGAGTGCCTCGAAGGTCGGAATAAAGTGAATCCGCGAGTGACTCGTTTCATTCTCCCAGTGGGCGCCATCTTGAATCTGGATGGAATGGCGTTGTACGAAGCAGCAGCCATTTTATTCATTGCGCAATTCCACGGGTTGGATTTGAGTGTGGGGGAAATGCTGGCCGTGAGTTTGACGGCCACAGTGGCGAGTATTGGAGCGGCCTCTTTCCCACAATCCGGCCTCGTCATGATGGCCACCGTGTTGAGCTCTTTGAGCTTGCCACCATCTGCCGTCTCCCTCATCTTCCCGTTTGATTGGCTCCTGTAAGCGAATTCGCCCACTTCAAAAATGTAGAAACCATTTGGATATTTGAATAATATAGAATAAAATATGAAATAAATGAATCTCACTCTTTGTTTTTACATTTCTATAATATTACCACAAAGGGATCGACTCCGCACGCCCGTCAGCTGTTTGAGTGACTCCATCGGCGCGGTCATAATCGCTCACGTGAGCAAAGAGGACTTGATCACAACATCTTCTGCTCAATTTGAATCCAGTTTAATAGAGCAAACAAACCAAGGAATCATTCTAGACGAGGAATCCAATTTAAGTATTTAAGTATTTAAAATACTTTAAAAACCCAAAATATTTTGTATTTCATGCAGGCGCGAAAATTTTATGTTGGCGGGAAGGTCAATTCACATTTCCTTGAGTATGAAAAGTTTTTCTGTGCTAATGAATGAAGACATGAATGTTGGTTGCCGTAATTACAAATCAAGATTTTCTGTGTCGTTTTCCTTTCGGAATCAACCAATATATAAATTCAAATGAACGGCGACCAAGCAATTAAATAAGTATATAAAAAATAAAAAAGTCTAAACAAGCAACATCTCCAGAAAATTGCTCTGCCTTGTTTTTTATTTTTTATCGGAAAGACATCATTAAAAGTTCCCAAAATTCGGTCAAATGTGTATATATTAAAGTGCGACGAACATGAAGAAAGTGTCAAATTACAAATCCCACGACACCTTGGCCATCACTTTTTGGACACATTTCTGATCACAATTTGAATTAAGTTCTGAATCAAACGGGCAGAAATGAGTGTATTTAATACTCTATAAATGGTCTTTAGTCGTAATAGTTGTATTATAGAATTGTACCTATATATACCTATACAATTTACAACATATATATCGTCTGCTAAGTTCAAAAACGTACTGTAATGTTTTTCCTTAATTTCGTTTGACCCGGTTTGACCTGTTCTGGAGGTCAAAGTATTAGAGATGGAGCTTTGAGTCAAGCGACATTATTGTCCCTCATGACCTTCTGTACAATAATGTCGCTTGACCCAAAGCTTCATCTCTAATACTTTGACCTCCAGAACAGGTCAAACTCGGTCAAACCCGGTCAAACGAAATTAAGGAAAATAATTATTGTACGTTTTTGAACTTAACAGACGATATATATATATACTGACAATCAGCTTTGGAGACACGGATAAAACCCATAAAAAATGTACTCCTTACTCACATGTCGTCGGCCTATAGTTCCGAAAGGTTCCATATTTTTTTGATGGGCGGGCTCATCGCACTTGATTTACATTAACAAGGGGGCGTAGCCAAAAAATATGGAACCTTTCGGAACTATAGGCCGACGATATGTATGCTATACGGATAAAATAAAGTTTTTACACATATATATATATATATATATAATTTAACGCGTCAGACGTCCTAGGATTTGGTACGCGGGCCGGAAAAGCTCATCAATTTGCGTGTCAATCACATTCCTGTAATTGTCCAAACAAGAAGAATCCTGTCCACACATATAAGTACTCGACACAGGGTCATGAATCACACGATGACGGTATGTGGGCCAGCTATTGTGATATGTGGAGGGTCCGACAAATGGATGCACTGACTTCTCTTGGGGTATTCCATATGGATTAAAGCGGTTTTTCGTCTCCTAAATTTGCTAAAGAAACAAAACAAACACACCCCGTCAAAAAATCAGCATTCTTTTCAAAAAGGGTCTTTTGATATTATATTTTCATTTCTATATCTGTATCTAATATACCTTTTTGTATTGCCGGTAGAGCTCCGGATCAAAACGTCCTAGACTACAGGCCGTAGACCCCGAGATGACACTCCGCTCCATGAATCGATCAAATTGCGTCCCCTCGCAATTCTCGAACTTCCACAAGTTATCACAAGCCATGACAAAGGCATACTCATCAAAATTATTATAAAAGGAGAAGGATGAGCTCACTCTCTTTCCCGGCTTAATTTGAACCGCCCTTCTCCGCTCTTCCTTCACTTGACCCCAATACAGATTCAAGTCCTCTTTGAGGGTGCTCAACGCCTTTTTGACGTCCCGCTCATGTGCCGGATCCAATTCCATACTCACGAGCCCAAAGTACGCGTACAGATGAACAAAGGCGAGGAAGAATGGGGTCGAGACCAACTTGTTTCGCCAGAATATTCCATTCCGAGATGAGAACATGTACGCGACCTGCTGGAGACCTCGGAGGCCAGGGATGATTTCTCCAATCCTCGCTCCCAAACGGAGCTTCTCATCTATTAAATTTGCAAATGCTGTACCAAATGGGGCCGAGAGTCGGTTCAAGTCCTCAATCTCCTTCCGAATGAGAGCGGACTCGATCTTGGAGTCGACGAGAACTCGCTCCAGGTTTTGTGTGGACTGGAATTCGAGTAGATAGGCCGACGTGTACGTCCAGAGTGTGGAGGTTCGGAAGTTGAAGCCCATTCCAAAGGAGATGAGGTCACGCGTGAAGGACTTGTACGCGTTGGAGAGCTCCATCTGGCCAATCGCCTCGGCAAAGGTAAAGGTAAATGTTTTATTTTCCGCCAGTTTCTTCAACACAAATCTGATTGAAAGTATATTCAGAAAACATCTTAGTTTTATATGCGCACGTTGGATTTCAATTTTGGCTTATGTATCTTGTTTGTTTCGTCTTTTAATCCACATGTATTTGAATGAAAATGGGTCATGAGAGAGAGAGAGATGACCACTAAATCTGCCGTGAAGGATATATAGCAAGATAAAAACATTTACGAGTAAAGGCAGAGCTGTCTGTGTGGTGTATGTTCTTTCTCAAGTCACGAAGTGACGACATCCTGCCTGTCGATATCTATAAAGTACCCTATCGAGTTTGTGTACAAATTCTGGCCCCATGCAATTGCATGGTAACTTCTATTTGCAAAGGAAACCGCACACTTTCTTAGCCAAAAGGCCCTCTGTCCCATTTTGATGAAATTTGGTGGAGATGATGTCTAGGGGTCATGGAAGGTCCCTGAAAAAAAAACAAATCGATCCGCTCGTTTGACCTCCAGCGGTCAAAACGTAAACCATAGGGGCCATTTGACATTGCGAGTAAAAATGGACCAAAAAATAGCCAAAAAATCAGAAAAATATCTTGTTCAGCTTTCCGAAGAGACATTGTCAAAATCTTTAATCGTTTGACCTACATGTCACGAAAGTGACCAAAAGGTCAAATATCAAAGTTATCTGAATTGATTTCTGTAAAAGACAAAAGTGTTTAGAATTTCAAGATGAACAACATTGGTGAGCTGAATTTTACAAAACATTTAATCGTTGACTTACATAATTTGTTGTTAATTAAATAAGACTAAGTTAAACTAAAACAGTTTCACGCAGTTTTCCCCATACTTAATGGAACAGAAAGTTTGCTTGACATAATAGTAGCACTACAGGTCAATGAAATAATTTTTTGTAAAATTCGTTTGAATAACCTTGCTTACCACAAAATTCTGAACAGCTTTGTCTCTACGCTAGACATGAGACGGGATGGAAATTTTTGTCCCGATCCCATCCCGAACCCGAAAGTCTTAATTTTTATCCTATCCCGTCCCGTGCTTTAGTTTTGAAACAAAACTCGTCCCATCCCGTCCCATCCCGAAAGCATTTAATTTTCAGCCCATCCCGTCCCATCCCGACAATAACAAAATGCATTGCCTTTGGCCTGAGGCCCTTATGCCAAATTAGAGCCTATGCATACATGCTTTTCATTCTCATTACTAAATAAAGTGTCAATTCATAGAAATTTGAGAACTTACAATGAACTTTTCTAGAGATAAAGGTTCAAAAACAAAGTTTGGAGGCTTAAAATACCACTTTAAAAGGTCCTCGGGATGTAAATAAATTTCTCATCCCGTACCATCCCATCCTGTGTAAAATTTAAATCCCATCCCGTCCCGTCCCGAAATACTTCAGCGTTATCCTGTCCCATCCCGAGTTCGGGATGGGATGGGACGTCGGGATCGGGACGATCCCATCCCAAATCTCATGTCTACTCTACACCAACCAATTTCAATACACAGAAGAGCTTAAAGAACAGTAGGACAGCTTCATATAAAAACTTGAAGCCAGTCCTTGACGACATGGGGGGTGGTGAAGGCTAGGCCCTTGACAATTACTCTCCGATTTTAAATAAGTGATGGTTTCTTTCTTCTTCGTAGCTCATTCCACTCAATGTATTTGAAATGGGCAAAGATTCCTAAATCCATCCTTGGGGTCCTCAGCTATTTTTTTTTATCGGAGAGTTACTTATTTTGTCACTTCTATTATTGAAAGGTAATGTTGTTGAGGGAATTTGGGAGCTCTCTTATTGGATGAAACCCTTTATCGGCTATACCTATATCACTTGCGAGTGGTTTCAAGTTTTTATATGAAGCTGTCCTTCTGTTCTTTAAGCTCTTCTGTGATTTCAATAGGTTTAAGCATTCAACTTTTTTCTTTTGATGACCTCTGGAGGTCAACGATTAAATGTTTTGTAAAATTCACCTCACCAATGTTGTTCATCTTGAAATTCTAAACACTTTTGTCCTTTACAGATATCAATTCAGATAATTTTGATATTTGACATTTTTTGACATTTTTAGGTGTCCAAGAGGTCAAAAGAGTGACAATTGTGGTCAAGTTGCTTAACAAAGTTTAATCAGAACGTAATTCTGAGTATGTTTGGCTATTTTGCGGAACAAGTTGGATAACTTTGATATTTGACCTTTTGGTCAGTTTCGTGACATGTGGAGGTCAAACTGCTAAAGATTTGACAAAGTCTCTTCGGAAAGCTGAACAAGATTTTTTTACTGATTTTTTGGTCCATTTTTACTCGCAATGTCAAATGGCCCCTATGGTTTAAGTTTTGACCTCTGGAGGTCAAACGAGCTGATCGATTTGTTTAATATTTTACAGGGACCTTCCATGACCAATAGACATCATCTCCACCAAATTTCGTCAAAATGTGACAGAGGGCCTTTTTGCTTAGGAATTGTGCGGTGTCCTTTAGAGAACCAATTGTAAATACAATTGTAAAAGCTGAGAATCTCCGCTTTTGTGATGTTGCATATTAAGTTCATTGGTGGGACTTTCTTAGTTTTGGGAAACAAAATGTCAAAGATCATCGGAAATTGGAAAATTTGTTTGCTCTTTTCGAAAAAACTCCGCTATTTTAATCCGGTATTTTTACTCCGGCGTCGACATTTCGTAAGATAATTTTAAGAGATTTGGTGGGTCACTAGATATTGACTCCAAAAACACTTTTTAGGAGTAATAACAAAATTGACCTGCGGGCATGACCTTGGGAGGTCATTCCGCAACACATTTGCACTTTAGCGCCTCCTGCGGAAATCCTTGGAACTACAACGTGGAAAAAAATGGACAAAACGCACAAATAAATGACGCAAGAAGCTGTTTGTATCATTTTTGGTTCTAAGGTCATTCTGTGACCTCGGCATTAGGTAAAATAAAAGATGGACCCCGCAAAGTCACACCGTGACCTTGAAACCAGAAATGACAGACAACCTTTTGCGTCATTTATTTGTGCGTTTTGCTCATTTTGTCCCACGTTGTAGTTCCAAGGGTTTCCGCTGGAGGCGCTAAAGTGTAAAAGTGTTTTGGAATGACCTCTCAAGGTCATACTCGAGGGTCACTTTTGTTATTACTCGTAAAAAGTGTTTTTGAGGTCAATATCTAGTGACCCATCAAGTCTCATAAATTTATCTTACGAAATGTCGACGCCAGAGTAAAAATTCCGGATGCGGATTTTTTTCGAAAAGGGCAAACAAATTTTCCCATTTTTGATGACCTTTGACATTTTTTTCTTCGAAACTTAAAATGGCCCACCAACAAAAACTTATGCAACTCGATAGGGTCCTTTTGCTCACAGATTTCTGCGTTCCCTGCCTCAGACATTATAAAAGTGATTATGACACATGTACGCAATGTAAGTCTTATATATATATTCGGCGTTTGGCAATATGCACTTGCACATGCAGAGTCAAATGTCAAATGTTGGGGAGATTGTACAGTCATAAGACATTTACGCCTGCCGTTTACTGGTAAAAGTTCTGTTTTAAACCTTGAACGGATGACGTGTTTGTTAAGATCAAGCATTGACCTATTACATGTGCCTCTTTTTCCACATCTGACTCATTTCCTAGTAAATTGTAAAATGTAAAAAAGTATGCGGCATATTTAAATGGCTTTATGGGTAAACCCATGTCCACGATTTATGGGTAAACCCATGACCACGATTTATGGGTAAACCCATGACCACGATTTATGGGTAAACCCATGACCACGATTTATGGGTAAACCCATGACC
>JAIUND010003083.1:0-17833 GCA_034699125.1 Gisinianus flammeolus | reverse complement strand
TCCAGAGCAGGTCAACTCGGACAAACGAAATTAAGGAAAATAATTATAGTTCGTTTTTGAACTTAACAGACGATATAGTCTATATAATTCGAATATGAATTGTCCTTTACATTATATGAGCCAAAGGATTTCGGACTATATTTTTCACTCACACCTACAGTCGATTCAGAAACTTTATACTTTTTTGTGAATTTAGTGGCTCCGCCCTCGGGTGGAACCAGGCAAGTGATTTCAGAGGTAGAATTCCTTGAAAATGAGTGGGGATTTGAGAATTTAATCAATTTTGTGGAAATATCGTCACCTCTATATACCCTGCAACTAAGTCTCTGCGCATCGTACATTCCACCCCAAAAATCCTCAATGACACTCCCAATTCTCAGCCTTCTCAAGTAGGTACTTGAGAAACCAGTGTCAATACATAAAAATATATATACATAGGTATATATCGAGGTTAATATAACCATGTACAAATGTACATACTACGCTGAAACCTTTTGTCCCTCTGTTCTCTCCCTTCGTCCCTCACGTACAAATTGTACATCCATGTGTACTACTCACACACATTCTGTTTCTCCTTCCCTACACCACACATCATTTACGTACTGTTTCTTCTTTCTTACACTGTAGACACTTGACAATGGCTGGCTGATCATCGCTGGAGGTGGGACTATGGAAATCTTGCTCTGATCTCAAAGTCCCCCTCATTCACTGGCTGATCATCGCTGGAAGTTCGTTAAAAGCAATCAACTCTACAATTATACCCCTGGCGACAAACCTGTTTCCTTGTTTTTCAATATTTCAAATTACAAAAGTGTTATAGTCATTAGGACTTAATAGCCGTGTTCGGGCGGAGAAAATAAGACTGATTTGCAGATCTTAGTGCACTTACTTATGTAAACGCATAACCGTCATTCAACACGTTAATAAAGTCAATTCAATTCAATTCAATGGATATTTTTTCCGAGTCAAATGTTGCTACATATTTTGCAACGGATTTAGGTTTAATTGATAGAGGTAGAAATCATCAAAGAGGAATTCTGGATTCCTCAGACTATTACAACTCAGTAGATAAGTTTCAATTCATATTAGACAAAATAAAAATGAGTGTCCACGAAATAAATAAAATATGTGAATCCACAATTGGACAAAGGTTAAATCCTTCGTGGCTAGAAATACGACTATTTCGTCTCACTGCAAGTAATTTTAATCGTATTCTTAAACAAATAAGACTTAATTCGTATCCAATTTCATTTTGGAAAACTCTATTTGGATATTATCAATTGGATGGTGTAAAAGAGATCGAGTATGGAATTGAACATGAACAGGATGCCATACAAAAATATAAAGAGGTAAACAGCTGTAATATTGTAGAAACTGGAATTACTATAGCCGAATCCGGAATTTTAGGATCTACACCTGACGGCAGAGTGAATTCAAAAAAAATAATCGAGGTCAAATGTCTGTACTCTTTTCGTAATGTCACTTTACTTGAAGCTCTCGCTCATCCTAAATGTCAATTTAAATTGAAACCATCTAGCAATACAGAATACATTCTAAAGCCTTCATGTACATATGTCAATCAAGTTCAAGGACAAATGCATATTAATGGAGCTGATGAGTGTGATCTATCATTCTGGACTCCAAATTTTTTTCTAACTGTGAATGTAAAAATGTGCAATGAGTGGAACGAAAATATTGCCTTGCTTGAAAAGTTTTATATCGACTTGCATCTGCCAAAAGTAATTTCTTGCGAGTATTTGAATTTGTAAATAACAAGATATTTTTTATTAGAAATTACAAAATGTACAAGTATATTATTACAGTTATGTTTATACATATAAAAAATACTAACCATACCACAAGTATGCTAAATAAAGTAAGCTATTGAGATTTGACACTATTTACAATTTACACGCTAACAGATTACTCATTTGATTCCCATATTTCATTTAAGGGCTTTTCGAGTTCGGCAAATAAAGGGGGCATAAAAAGGGTCAACGCACAGCATGATTTCACAATTAAATTTGCATTCTGTCGTTCAGTAGACTTTAGACAGGTTAATGTTTTAAATATCCGCACTCTCCCAATTAATCGTTCAATAATAACACTCGCTGTAGCGTACGATTTATTCTGTCTAACTTCTAAAGCTGTAAACTGCGAATTCGTTAGAAACGAAGGAATATTGAGCGCAACACCAGGAGGAAGTATGTCAAACAATTCAAATCCTTTATCAGCTAAAATTAAATCTCCGGGTTCCATTTGTTCTAAGATTTTACAATTCTTAACAATTGTTTTATCAGGTGTAGATCCTCCGTACACATCACTAACAAATGTTATTGTTCCATTTGGTGTACAACCAATTAAAAATTTTGCGGTCGTTTTCCCCTTGTAGTGACTATCCATAATTTTTTCGTCAATCATTGTGCTCGGAGCCTCAACAAAGATTTCTGTACAATCTAAGACAATTCTACAATTTGGCATTGATCGAAAACAAGTCGGCAAATTCTGTGGAGCCATAAACCGCGATGGTATTTTTCCCATTATTCCCTCGTCACCATAGAATATTTCATCGAGTGCTCTAATTAAGGTATTAAATATATTACTCACTGTCTGACGAGACACATTAAACAAATATCCAATAATAATATTGGGGAGTTTTAATCTTAGTTTCATAGCCATGATAAAACACTGTTCTTCTAAGCCTATTGATTTGACCTCCCAACCATAATAATAGTTTAATTCTTTCTTTCTAAACAAATTACAAATTGCTACGATTGAAGCATGTGAATGCACTCCAGTAAACTGTACAAGTTGCTCACTGCTTAATTTTTCAAGTTTAAAATTTGTGAAAATGTTTACATTTATCATATTTTCAATTACTTCATTTTTACTCTTGATGGAATTTAACAGCTGTGTAATGTGCTTAGTATTATCAGCAGCCATTTCATTCATTATTTTATTTTTACTTTCAACAAGACGTTCAAGTTCTAAAACTCAGTATTTAGTGACATTTGTTGAATAAGTTCCTCTTTAGATTTTACAATACTTTCAAGCTCTAGAACTCGCTCACTAAGTATATTAATTTTACGTTGATAATCGGGTTTTTTTGGCACTGAGGAATGGGTTGACCGAGTTTTGGTAGCACCCAAACGTGAATTGTTGACGGCATGTGCTTTGTCCGACTTAAGCTCGAAATTGGAGTCGAAATGTTTGGTCCGATTCCATTCAAAAATGTGAGGAGTTCCCTTATTTTCCCCATTTGTGAAGTGGGATGAACAAACTTTAGATGAAGAATTTGGCGTCCAATTTTGGCGTATGGTTACAACAAAGACAATGATATGCACATTCTATGAATTGACTTGCCAAACAGTTGATACTTTATAAATTATTTAAATAAGTATGTACAAAAAAGAATGAATTATCGAATGGCTTGTATCCACTTTTTCCTCTGAGTTTTACTCCGTGGAAAGCTGAAAAGGCTTATATGTGGGGTTTCTGATCTGTTACTACACAACGGAACACAACACTGTGTCATTGCGAAAAAAAACTGTATGTGTATTGATAAATACAAAAAAATTGATGACTTTGTACAGTCACATTGAACGTGAGAAGCGAGAATAATGTGACAATAATAAATACGATCGTTTTTAGGCCTTCCAGTTGAATTTACGTTTTAAATATTTTCATATGATTATGACTCAAACATGAATCACCGTGTGAGTGCTTTTGTTCTCCACAGTCGAATTGGACATTCCATTGAAAAAGATAAGAGAACTGTGAGGAAGGCTTTTAAAACTCTAAGCACATGGCTAAACATCAGACTCTCATTGTGTAGATACTGTGTGTTGCCACAGTACAGTGTGGAAAGGGAAGAGAAAGAAACGAATAAGGAAAATATACACACTGCCCTTTCAAGTCTAGCATGTATGTACTTGCCACACAAATTCCCGTAAGAGAATTTTCAAAAAATTCCCTAGAAGCATCTAAAACCGATAAACTTTTGAAAATAGCACACAGAAATCTACGGTGAAGCATTTATAAGGAAAAAAATATTCCATAGTATTAGTTGTAATTGTTTTGCAGTAATCGCTAAAACAAAAGTCTGCGTAATGTGTTTTAAACGGAAGGATTTTTGAGGGTGGACATTGCGCCGCCTTCCACTCTCTTGGTATAACCTTTTCCTGTCAGCCCTTGCAGGGCATATATGGAGATATCTCATTCGTTTTTCATCATAATAATAATAATTTTAATTTGATAATTACATAATTTAACTCGTTTCCGTGTACATATAAAGTCAACAATGGTAAAACCTAAAGGCTCATCAAACCTTTCTTCGAAAGAGAAAAAAGTGGTACGAAATCTTCACACTTTTTTAAAGAAACTGAAGCGTGATATACGAAACGAATTAAAATCGTTTAAGGCTGATTGTTCGAAACAATTAAAAGAGTTGATTGATAAATAACATAATGAGATTGTGCTATATGGCAAAAGTAACAGTTTGAATCTTGACGTTACGGCTCTTTTTAAATTCAACGACATAAGTCTGAAATCTCTTTCGTCACTAGATAAGTATCAATTAATCTCAGAAAATGTGTCCAAAATTTGTGAATTTCAAAATATGCCGTGACTAAAATAGTAAAAAGAAAAGACGAAAATGATGAAGTTGTTGTTGGACGCAAGAACGTTGGTAGGAAGAAAACAGTTTGTGGTGAATATGAGCAGAACTATATAAAAAACGGTCATGGATTTTTATGTGAGAAAAGAATATCCTTCAGTAAGTACTTTGTGGAAACAATGTTTATCTAATGAATTTTTTCCACGAATCAAAAAAACTACATTCTACATATGGATGGTTCGTTATTGTAATTTGGAGTTTAAAAAGCTCAACTAAAAGCCAGTATTCTTAGAAAGAAATGATATAATATTGCAGAGGCAAATTTATTTAAATGATATCAAGAAATATCGACAGGAAGGTCGTTATATTGTATATACGGATGAAACGTGGTGCTCAGCTGATCAATCAATGAACAAATGTTGGCAGTTATTATTAGAAGCAGATGAAATTGAAGAATACAGAGAGTTTACTAGGGACAAAGTTCTTCAAACCATGGATGGGGAAACCGATGAGATTACTAAAACTACTCTTTAAGTCTTGTAAAATAAATATTACTATAAGGAAACCGTACTTACAACGCCGATTTATTTTTGATTTGGGTAGGGGGATTTCACGTCAAAGGTGGCCAAGGTCGCGTCATTGTAAATCATGCTGGTGGTAGGAAAGGATTTGTTCAAAATATGGCTGAAGTTTTCAGATCAAAGAAAGACACTCAAGACTCATAATGCCATGAATACAAAACATTGGACTGAATGGTTTGTGAAACTTTTAGAAAATGTCCCAAACAAGTCTGTTATTGTTGTTGATCGGGCTCCGTACCATCGTGAAAGAGTAATTGCTGTTTCAATTAAACTGTATATATTTATCATATGAAATTATCTTTAAGTCTGCAGTTTTTTGAAAACGAAAAGGGTGCCTTAAATTTAAGCGTTTATACAAGGTGTTTGTATATGCATGATTTATAGTGCATTTATATATGTAAATGAATGAAAAAACATAAAAAAACGTCTGAGAATTTCGAAATTCTCAGACGTTTTTTTATGTTATTTTATGTTTTTTCAATCATGTATATACAAACACCCTGTACAGACGCTTAAATGTAACGCACCCTTTACGTTTTCTGTTGTTTTTTCAATATTAAGACAAAACTATACAGATTGGCTCATTTTAATTTGACATTATTTGACCTTTGTAGGTTAAAGAAACAATAATGCCGAGAAGGGGGTGGCGAAAAGCAGATATCATTCAAAATTTGAAAGATCGAAAAATTTCTCTCCCCAATTCTGTTGCATCTTATGAAAAACTGACTATTCCAGCTCTTTTGGCTCTATCCGAAAAATATCCTATTCAAACAAAATACACGATTGAAGATCTAGCTGAGAATCATAAAAAGGATGTAAAAGTATTATGGCTACCCGTCGCACACTGCGAATTCAATGCAATCGAACTTGTGTGGGCAAAAGTTAAAGGATTTTTATCGAAGAATAATAAAATAGGAGGCCCGAACAATGTCGTACAGGTCACGGAAGAAGCTCTTCGTACCGTTACCCGCAAAATGTGGTCTAATTGTGTGGACAGAGCTATAAAATATGAAAAAAACATGAGAGAGAGGGATGGATTGCTAGAGGATTATTTGTACAGCCACAATGCTGATGATGACATCGACATGGATTGGGCAGAGATATTATCAGAATCAGATTGTGAATCGGACACCCAATCGGAATCAGAATCGGAAACGGATTCAGAATTAGAATCAGAATTAGAAAAACGTTGTGCTTTGAATATAGTTTTTGCATGCATTTTTATACACAGCAGAAGATGTTCTCAAAGAAATTGTTTTTTGTGCAATTTTTGTTTTTTAGTTTAACTGTTGTGTACAATAATGTATTCAAAAACCATATTCAAAGCACAAATTCTAACAAACATTTTCTATTTAGAAACTTTATATTGGCTGTAGTTGGTAGTATTTTATTTACATATATATTTGCACGTGCTAATTGCATTTTTAATCATGTGGTGCTCATTCATAATTAAGTAAACATGTGTATACAATAGATTCTTCAGAAATAAAATATGAAACCGTATTTGCACTACGATTTGCCGTATACACTTTTTGCAACGAATTATTTTCATCGTTTCATACGGATTGCATCGAATTAAAACATGTTTTTCTAGTTCTTTAAAAAAGTGTGAAGATTTCGTACCACTTTTTTCTCTTTCGAAGAAAGGTTTGATGAGCCTTTAGGTTTTACCATTGTTGACTTTATATGTACACGGAAACGAGTTAAATTATGTAATTATCAAATTAAAATTATTATTATGATGAAAAACGAGTGAGATATCTCCATATAGAGGTGACGATATTTCCACAAAATTGTTTAAATTCTCCAATCCCCACTTATTTTCAAGGAATTCTACCAATGAAATCACTTGCCTGGCTCCACCCGAGGGCGGAGCCACTAAATTCACAAAAAGGTATAAAGTTTCTGAATCGACTGTAAATATCGTCGGTTAAGTTAAAAAAAGGACGATAATCATTTGGCCCCTAAAGGAGCATACGCACGTTAGGATATACGACAGGCTACGTGAATTCACCTTATGGGGCCAAATGATTATTGTCCCTTTTTGAACTTAACAGACGATATATAACATTTGCGGAAATGGAATTTTGCCTTCAGTATATCTATACGACGTGAAATACGTTAATTGGTTTGAATATTTGAATGCCACAAAGTATATAGGAATTTCTCCGTTTAATTTGCTTTCCACATGGCCTCTATTAAGAATTCATGTGAAAGCACAGAGATATTTGGGAAAATATACAGAGAGAGAGAGAAAGGTATATTTGATTATATTAGTCCAAGCAAATGGCTCTTAAATATTTTAGTTGTTTACTCCATTCGACTTGGAAATTGGGAGCACGGAAACAAAAGACTTATATAAATCGATTAGTCTGGAAATGAACATATACATATATAGTTGGCCTTATAATATATCGTACATAATCTAAATCGAAATACGAGCAAAATATATAGCGTTGGAATAATCCCCGACTTTGGAAAGCCGTGCAAAGTTTTTTTTTCATCAAAAGACTTCAGTTTCTGCGTGAATTTGAAGGGGAAAACAACAAATCAACTGTGGACAAAAGAAATCCATCCTGTGGCAAATGGAGGATCAAAAGTCCATCTGGAAGAAAATCCACAGTTCAAGCTCTGGCAATTGTTAATTCTGATGAGTCAGACAATCTTCATGACAATTCGGACTGCTGGACGATCTGCCTTTTTTGCCGGTTCTCAATCCGAGTTGGATTGAGTACACCCCGGGTACCCAAAAAAACGGGATTTTTTTGTGACTTCTTTTACGGACGTTCCCTATAATTGAGTATACTTGTGAAGGGAGTTTACGCGGTGTTTTTAACGGGATATTTACAATTAAATCCTAACTAATTACAATTATTAGTTCCGGAGCTATATATATATATGATATGAATATATAGTTTTGCGTTGGAAAACGATCCTTTTCTCAACAATCGAGCAACTTCTTGTCATTTATCAAAATTATTTTCTCTGATGGAAAACATAAAATTTTGTCATTGGTTGTCGACATTGAGTTTACGGGCAGTTTCATGACGCTTTAAAATGACGTCGTCACTTACAGTGTGTTTCCTCATTTGTTGAACATCAGTTGAGAAAATGTAGGCGATTGTGTGAAATTAAGCAAAAAAAACCCGAATTGGAGCATTTGGAATTTGGAATTTCCATGATGTATAAATGTAACGAAGGTTTTAGAAATGTTGCGCCCGTATTTATAATTGACCCCCTTTTCTCTGTATATAGTTCCTGGTGACAAGGACAATTAAGAGGAGCAATTATCAGTTAACTATATTGATAAAAAGAGTACAGGATGAGCTCGTGTGATATATGAGCAGTAATCAATGCCACGGATAATTGGATTCCCAAAGTGCGTGCCTCGCCTCCGAGTCCCGTTATCTGCATTGTAATTACAGTTACTAATTACTTAGGAATTACCAAGGAAATCTAAACTTGGGATCGCAAGCTGTATACAAATAATTGGAAATTAATCGTCAGCGTAATCTTTAATTGCTATAAATGCCCTCGTTTGTACACACGAAAGATAAGTCTTCAATTTGAATGTTTATGTGCGGTTGTCTTAATTATATCGCCAGTTTCACTGGAATTACGGCCCCAAAGGAAGCTGTGGAAAAAAATTCAGGATTTGTGTGAGTACGCCACACATCAACATTGACATTGTAAAAAAGTCCAAGGATTTTTCTGCAATTGCTAAAGTGCCAGGGATTTGAAAACGATGATGATCAAGCAAAAGGATATGTTCATCTCTTACCTCGCCTTTGCCTTCATTTGCAAGATTGGGATCATCCCAATGGAATTTAACTGGGGCACTCGGACGATGCATCGAGTTGGATCAAAATGGCGTAGATGGTTCTCTCTCCTCCTTTTCACTCATGCCAGTCTCTACGCGGGTTTCATCAATATTCGATTGGCTCAAGCATTCTTCCTCGGCAACTATGTTCAATTCTACCATCTTGGTTTTCACTGTCTCTCCGCCTGGGCTTCAGCCGCTTGTCTCTTGTGGTACGGCCTTCTTTTCCTCCAAGACTCGGCGGTGCAAGTCTATGCCGCCATTTTCAATGATCTGGATCGGACAGGAGAGGGCGATGATGATGAACAAAATAACAAAACAAGAGACCGAGAGAGACATGAGAAAAGTATTAAGCGAATGGACTACTCGATTCAGGAACTCCTCATAATTTTCTTCCCAATTCTCCTGTACAACAATTGCCTTCTTTTCCTGGCCATGTACATTTTCGATCCATCTTCAATTCAATTTATTTTCTCACTTCTCCCTGAAGAATATCAGTCCAATCATGCTTCGTCTCTGCTCGTGGCGTATGAAACTCTCACCTTTTCTTACTTCTACTCGATCGCCATCTTTGTCGGGTTCATAAACGTTGGCTTCACGGAGGTTGAGAGTCAGCGGCTGGCCAAGGAAATCCAACTGATCAGGTGAGGATCATTTTTTATTTTGATCCACCAATATACAATATTTCATAAAAGAGTTGTTTTTTTTGTGGTGATCTACCCAAATTTTTGACCGAAGAATCCTTTTTTATTGTGATCCACCAAAATACAATATTTGATAAAGGAGTTGTTTTTTTGTGGTGATCTACCCAAATTTTTGACCGAACAATCCCTTTTTATGGTGATCCATCAAAATGTTTAATCCAAGAATCATTTTTTGGGGTGATTTACCAAATTTTTGATCAAAGTATCCTTTTCTGTAGTGATCCATCAGAATTTTGGATCCAAGAATCTTTTTTTGGAGTGATCCACCAAATTGTTAACCAAAGGAATCCTTTTTATGTTGATCCACCAAAACGTTTGATGACTCAATTTTTTTTATGAATTTTTGGATCCACAAAAATAATTGAGTTATAAATTAAGAATCACGAGTTTTGTTTTATTGTGTTTGATTCTATAGACGAATTGAATCCGGATTAGACGGGAAGAGCATGAAGCGGCAAGACAGTTGGAGCTCCAAACCGAAACTGATTTGGACGACAGAGGCAATACTGGATAAATGTCAATTGATCAGGGAGATCCAACTGAGTATCCGCCTCTTCAATTTCATGTTTAGCACTCTCACGTTCTCTATGAAACTGTTTCTAATAAGCATCTCGACGGCGCATTGGTATTTTGCCATCTGTCTCATCTCCAGCCAGCCCATTATCTCCCCTTTAATTGCGGGGCTCGCCATTTTTGAGACGACGGTCTACATCCTTTTCTATGACAAAGCGTTTTCGCTCCCTGCAGAAATGAAAATGTACAAGAGTGAAATACTGGTGTTGTGCCAGACGGAAATGCATACCGGAGCGAAGGGTGTTCGGGACAGGAGCCGCCGCACCAGAAGCAGTATTAGCAGGAGGAATTTAACTTTGCTGGAGACGCGGAAGGAAATTGAACGGATCATCCGGTCCATCCCAAATGTTGGGATTCGCGTTGGGAGTTTTAACACGATGGAAAGGCAGTCCACACCCATTTTCGTGGACTTTGTGACCAAACAAGTTTTCTCTCTTATAATTGCCTTTCATTATTAGTTATCCATTGTTTGGCTCGTTTTTTTGTTTAAAATGTCACAACTTCAAACAATTACAAAATACTTACTTGATGGTATTTGGAACAATTTTTTTAAATTGATTTTAAGGACTCTCAAGTTGAAAAGTGTATAGCTGAAAAACAAGACACCACAGGTGTTCCACATTCCGCTTGTCTATATAGTTAATTAACAATCATACAAGGTTCTCGCTCACTCTTGTGGTCAAACGAGAAACTACTCTCGATCCAGATAAAAAGTTAATTTTAGTTTTTTTCATCGAAAGACTATCTGCTCAATGCTCTCATATTTTCATATGGGATCATTGAAAGATTGTCTTTCGATGGTAAAAAACTAAAATTAACTTTTTAGCTGGATCGAGATTACGTACTGTCGATGGAATTGGTGGGAAAGTAATGCCACGGCAGATAATATATAAGATTTTCTTCAGAGCAAGAAGCTGGATATTTCTTCTCAAAACTAGTAAGTATATGTAAATAAAAAAATCCAAAGTAAAATGGCGATAAAATGCACACTTTGATGCCACACATGACTGTGGTGAGAACGATTATGATGATGACCGAAATTTCACTCATATATTAGATGAAGATATTTGGTTTTATTTAGCGTGTCAGATATAGCATCCGCTTTTACAACACCTTCATTTCCTTAACATTTAATTTCACAATTGCAATCCAGTCACACAGAATAACCGTGGCATTAATCATATGTACAAACCCTCAAAGTCTTGGGTGAGGAGGAAAAGCCCTATAGTTATTCTGCCCTGGAAGGGAGCTCTCTCTCGTGTAATACTGGCCATTACAAATAACAAATAATGATAACTTTATCCAGGTTAGATTACCTAACGTATTTAAGCTATGGATGCCTCCCTTTCTCTAAAACTCGTGTTTGGACCACAGCTGCCAATACCGTCTGCCACATTGTGGCAGAGTTGGATGGGTGAACTTTCACAGTGTGGCAATTTCAACAACGAATTTGTTGATAATGAAATTAGCATTGGTACACTTTGCTCTTAATTCCAACAAATCTGCAGGGTATGCAACAAATCTGTGGAGTAGGCAGCAAATTTGTTGAAATTTGTTATACAGATTAACATAAGCAACACATTTGTTGAATTTCTTTTTTGACCTAACCCTTTGGTGACCTTCCGCCATTTTGAATTTTTTTCAAAATTTTGATTTTGATTTTTTGAAAAACAAATTTGTTTAACATGGGAACATAGGCAACATTTGTATTGGTAAACTCATACTTTAGGGACATGGGAGATCAGTGTATTAGTTGGCCACGCCCATTTAGACGAATGGTAGCCAATGAGAGCATTGGTGAGTTTTTGGGAGAATTTGGCCACCCAACCAACCCCTCGTGCACACTGCAGCAATATGCATTATTCATTAAGAAGCATCATGTTCAAATAAGTACACACAAGTGTTGGTAATGCAATAAACTATGCATGGTAATGCTTAAGTAATATATCTATGAACAAGAATGGTGAAAAGCAACATTGTTGATGAGTGTGGGGCATATTTTATCTCTGTTTGAAGTTAGAAATTATTTTAATGTTCATTATATTGTTGGCATTACCAACACTTGTGTGTACTTAATTGTACATGATACTTCTTAATTAAATGTATATTTTATTGCATTAATATAGTCAAGATGTCGTAAGTACATCCACACTCATTGACATCGTTTAAGTACATCCCAATGAACCAGAATCGTTACAATAACGTTAAATAATGGTGAAAATCGTTATTTTTTCTTCATAGGTTCTAAATATAGTTGATCTAACGTTAAATCATAACCCTTTACTCACTTTTAACATTTAACGTCAAACATGAGTCACTCTAACGTTAGTATTTACAAGAAATTTATTCAAACTAAAAGACGTTGGTATACACTAAAATTACGAATGTTGAAATAGCGTTAGCTTTAAACGTTGCAAGAAAGTTGGTAAACAGTTAATTCTTGATGATAAACTTGATCATGCGCCTTCCACATTCTTCAAAAGACGAGCAGTCTGAAGCGGCGAGGAAGCAACCATCTTTAGATTTCTGCAAATTAATGCAATTTAATCATTCTTATTATTTTATTGTCTTACTCTAAATAAATTATAAAACTTAATTCATTGTCTACAATTATAATCATTCAACCAAAAAATGAGTAAACAAACTGTGGGTAGGCGTCAAATACAACGTCAAATAGATAAAAAAGTTAAACTTGAAAACTTAAAAAAAGTCAAATTAAAAACCGTGTAGAAAACAGAAGTGAATCTAAATGTGATATGAGTGATGATGATACATTGCTAAAAGTTCAAAGTTCAAGTCCTCAAAACGATTTTGCGGATATAAATATGGATATTAAACACGAGTTTGATAATAATTATTTTTTAAACGATAGTAATAATGATTATTATTATAATAGCAGCAGCAACAGTGAAATTGGTGATTCTGATTGTGATCAAGAATTAGCTGAGGAATTAATAACCAACTCACCTAAAAGTGATAATGAAAGCTCATTCACTGTTAGTTTAAAAAACTGGGCATTAAAACATAATATCACACATAACTCATTAGATGAATTGCTAACTATTTTACATACAAGTGACGATTCTCTTCCTTTCTTAGCTCGTACGCTACTAAACACAAGTAGACGATCAAATGCAAGATCAATGGGTGGTGGTATATTGTCATTTTGGTTTCAATGAAGGGTTAAAAACTAAAATTGAGTGTGGTTTGGTGAGCTCATCAAAAACAACAAAACAATATCAAACTAACTTGTAAATTTAATATTGATGGATTGCCGATTTCCAAAAATCCAAAAAAATCAAGTATGTGTTTCTGGCCACTATTGTGTATTTTAAACGAGTGTAGTGATCAATATCCATTTGTGATTGGTGTTTATTTCGGTGAAGGAAAACCCAGTAGTACAGAAGAATACTTGGAAGAATTTTTAAAAGAGTTTGAAGAGCTTTCAAACCATGAATTTTTGTATAACAATGTGAAATATGTTATAGACTTTAAAAATTGTCTTTTCATTTGTGATGCTCCTGCACGAGCTTATATAAAAAGTATTAAAGGTCATAATGGTTATTATGGTTGTGATCGTTGTGAAGTTCAGGGAAAATGGATCAAAAAAATTACTTTTGCAAATACAAATGCTAAATTAAGGACTAGTGAATCGTTTCAAGCTCGGCATCAAGAAGAACATCATTTACTTAAGTACAAAGACAATCCAACACCTTTAGAAAAAGTTGGATGTGGTATGATTACTCAATTTCCACAGGATTATATGCATTTAGTAGGGCTAGGATTAATAAGAAAAATAACTACATTATGGTTAAAAGGTCCATTAAAAATAAGATTAGGAAGTGCCTCTGTAAATTAAATAAATGATAAACTGTCAACAATTGCTTCATTTGTACCTTCAGAATTTAATCGAGTACCTAGGGGCATACAAATATCAAGTAGGTGGAAGGCTACGGAATGTAGAATGTTTTTATTGTATGTGGGACCAACAGTGATAAAAAATATAGTGTCTAAAGAAATGTGTGATCATTTTATGCTTTTGTCAACAGCGATGGTAATTTTTACATCTCAAGACAGAAAGAATGATCAATTTGCAAGTGAGTGTATCAAAATATTTCTTGACTACTTTAAAAAATATATGGAGAAATATACATGACATACAAAGTACATTCATTAATCCATTTATCCGAAAATGTAAAAAATTTGGGATGTGTTGATAACTTTTCTGCTTTTCCATTTGAAAATTTCTTGAGCATAATTAAAAGGACATTAAGAGCTACTCATCATCCACTTCAACAATTAGAAAATAGATTTTCGGAAAATTTTTTTACTCTTCAAAATAAAAAGAATAAAGCTAAATTGTTTAGTGTTGAAGGCATGCATTTAAAAGAGCCATTAATACAAATATTAAAAGACACAGATTTTACACAATACACAAAAATACATTTTGACTCATGTTTTGTGAGTGTAGTGAAAAAAGATTCTTTTTTTAAAACAAAGTCAGAAATTGTTCAATTAAAAAACATAATGAAGTTTGATGACTGTGTAAAATTATTAAGAATGCCCATTTCTAAAACTCAAAATTATTTTAATTATCCGATAAATATTGAACTTGTGGACGTTAGTTTTATACAGATGACACAGTCAGGTTTAAAATTGTATTCTTTGTCAGATGTGATTCCAAAATGTATTTGCTTACCTGAGAAAGATGGATTTGTGTGTACTGTGCTTAGACATTGTGTGTAGTTAATTGAATTTTCGGTGTACTTAGGTTTGTTAAAAATGTTCACTTTAGTCAAATTTATAGAAGAAGGAACACAAGTGGGTGACGATGGACCATTAACTTATCCTATTGAAGTTATTTCTAGTTCTTGGATACTGGAAAACAAAACTACTTGTCTTTTTCCACCTCAAAATGTTAATTTTGAAAAGGCTATAAGAAGTCATTTAACTTCAAATGGGAAATGGTCCGAGTGTAAAATTCAACTTCTCTGCAGTCAAGGTAATATTATTTTACAACAAAAATATTAATTTGTATCCAAAAGAATTCAAACTTTATTATGTAATTATTAATAATCATAAAACTATCATAAAATAATCATAAAATAATCATAAAAATAATCATAAAATATACACATTCAATGTGTGTATATTTTCCTCACAACTTGTTTTGTTTTTTTGCCTTTAGAGACTCTTAAAAAAGCAAGACAGAACCGTCAACAGTATTTAGACACGTCTAGTATCGAAGAGACTGAAGAGAGTGGGAATGAATTTATTGAGAATATTTCATAAATACGTCCAATTCCTAATTCTGCCAACGAGCTTCCAAATCCATCAACCGCATTTGTGTCTAATGATCAAATTCATAATGAGGAAATTAGTTTAACTTTTAATCCAGTGGGTACAAATGCCAGCAATGATAGAGTGAATAGTCAAAGTGTGATTACCGTTATGAGAGCAGAAAATTCAGGTACATTCTTTTATATTTTATACTGTTGTTTTTCTTTACCAAAATGTTGTATTGAATATATGTATATTTATGTACATGAAAAGCATTTTCTAGTTTCATTCGTAATTTTTTTCTTTTGAATTTTAAAGTGTAAATAATTTACAGAAACATGTTTTGTGTATTTTAGGATTTGAGGAATTGGTGCTCAAAAAAATTGAAAAGCTGTGTCGTTTGGTAAAAGACTTAACACTTGAAGTTCGAGACTTAAAAAACTCCAACTCAGTCACAAATCATAACTTCGATGTCACTGGTTTACCTAAATTACCTCTGGAATCAATAAATTCAATGAATGATATGGATACATATCTTAAAGAAGTTCTTGACACATCGACCTTTGTAAGTTGTGCAATAAACAATATTTAATATTTAATATATTTGTATAATAAATAATAATAACTATATAGTAATAACTATATAATAACTATATATTGTTTTTTTCATGGTTGTTTTTGTAGGAAATCATGTTGGCCCGCACCGGGGGTAAAACTATCAAAGAGTCGACCGAACGAATCATGGAAAACCTAATGACCGATGAATTTGCAAAACTCTTTAGCTGGGCTGGGAAGAAGAACAAAAAGGTGGATGTACAAAAAATCCCTTTTAAAGGAACAGAAATGATCAAAACTAAAGTCATTTTTAGTAAATTGAAACAATATTTCATTTTTGCACATCTTTAAATTATGATTTTCTGTAAATTATAAATTATAATGATTTGATATTAAAACTGTTCAAACGCACAAGACGTGTATCTACATGCATATTTTTATCATTGCAGAAGCTGTCAATCGTATTAATGCTGGCTCAAAGGATATTGAAGTTGAAAATGTAATCAAGGAATGGCTAAAGTATGCCTCAAGTCAACTTTCTCGTAAAAATGAAATGCTGCAAGAGGTTACAAATTTGTGATTGTGAATTGTGGAATGTAATTTCTGATTGATAATTAATAATATAAAACAATTTTCTCACTGTATTAATCATAAATATATGTTATGAATATTTAAAACTACTAATAATTACTATTAGTGTTCGAATAACAGTCAAAAATTAACTTCTGGTGCCTAAAGTCTAGTAAAATGTAAATGAACGAGTGCGTAATTTTTTTTCAATAAATTTATGTATATCAGCTACTTAATGAATAAAGTTATTGTAGTTATTATTCTACAAATTAGTTTTTTTGACAATTGTCTTCTTCTCTTTTACAAATTATTGTTTTGTAGATAAAGATGTAAGTATCATTCAAAAGCATAATATTTTCATCTAATTAACGATAGTTGCTAACGTTGAGAGACGTAAATTATTATCGTTAGCTCAACAGTTTGTCTGACGTTAAGTCAACTTTATTTTTTAACGATATATTAACGTTTCCAAGTTTTTTGGTGCCCGTAACGTTAAATCTAACGATGGCTCAACGATAGAACGTTAAATATTAACATGAGTATAACGTTATTATAACGATTCTGGTTCATTGGGATTCTACTGCCAATAGGGCAACACTTTATAAAAAACCAGATTCGCTCCTTCATGTAATTACGCATACAACAAAACTGTTTGCTTAACTACAATAAATATATGTATTTTCAAATGAATTTCGTTCAAATTATTACTTCATCAGTATAGCGTTAATCAAAAGTGTTTGGAAAAAATAAAGTCAAAACTTTATATAGTTCCCTAGAAATTATATAGTAGGAAACAAGAGAAATAAAATAAAAAACAAAACGGTAAAACCTCTGTGAGTCAAACAATTTTGTTGAAAATGTCTCTCCAACAAGCTCATCCTTTCATACTATCTGACACAGCCCCCCAAGACCAAAAATCAGCCGAGAGACCACCAATGCTCTCATTGGCTACCATTGGTCTGAAGGGGCGTGGCCAGCTCATACAATGTTCTCCCATGTCTCTAATGTATTAGTTTAACAACACAAACGTTGCATAGTCACCCATGTTAAACACAAATGTTGCATAGTCACCCATGTTAAACACAAATGTTGCATAGTCACCCATGTTAAACACAAATGTTGCATAGTCACCCAT
>JAIUND010003082.1:0-17848 GCA_034699125.1 Gisinianus flammeolus | reverse complement strand
TTCAAACAAAATATATGATGATTTCTTTCTTGTGATTTTGAATTTCAAAATCATCGAGAAACGCCGTGGCGCCAAAGTGGCCACAAAGGAAAACTCGAATATCTCGACTTCTACATAATAGTATGTGGTCTGTTTCTGTATCTCGTTCCTCATATAGCTTCCTTTCCTTTTATACTGCTGCTTCCTTATATACTTGTGTACATACTTTAAGGCCTGTACTAAAATACGTGAGGAGCAAAAGACGAGTGATCAATTTCTTATCATTTTTTTTTTGTGATGCTTTTACTTTTTTGCCCGTTGGCCAGATGATAATTTATCTTATCTCTTCCCCTTCTTCAAGTCATGTAAAATCAGCTATGCATAATAGTAAATGAGGAGCCACAGTATAAAAGAAAACAGAGTGCTCTTGCTCATGTAAAATGTCCAAAGGTAAAGAAAAATTAATTCTAATTTTTCTGTTTCATAGTTTCATCAACCATAGCACTAATCCGGTAGTTGTATGTATACATATATAGTTCAAGTACTATACTTACAATTATGTAGTAGAGTTGTACATGTACACGTGGGAGTTAATTTGCTTACATTATTACCGGTACTTAAGAGTCACTACTTGTTTTCCTCTCGAGTAAACGTAAAATAATAATATATTAATTAATTTTTAATATAAAAGTGAAACATATTGTGCATTCTAATAATCAAATTAACCTTTCTTCCTCGCTATTGTGTGTGTTGTATTAGTTTCGATACGAATTGATGAAGACAGTTCTAAAAACATTGATCACGAGTCAAAATATATAATTACACGTCATTAGATCATCATCATGAGTTTCTATTATTTCGGCTACGGAAGTAATCTTCTGGCTGCAAGAATACGCTACAACAATAAGACTGCTGTCTTTAAGGCTGTCGGACTTCTGGAAGTAAGTTGTTTTTTTCCTCATACATGTATAATGTATACCTACCTATATATGTATACACATGATACACAACACAATATGTATGTACGTGTGAGAGGAATTCTTACACATTACACTAGTTTTGTACTGTACACTATATAGTCTACATACCTATTACCTATTCCTTCCTAATTCCTACCTATACTTGTCCATCTAGATATGACTAATACACACTCATTTGGATACGAAATTGAGTTTAGTCGGTAGTTATTTTAGAGACGAAAAGGAAAACTTGATTTGCCTGAACGCAACTTAATCCTTAATCCTTATTTTTTTAAAAAAAAAAACTTACATCACGAATCTTGATTTGATATTCATGGAATAAATGCATAGTTTAATGCTGAGTGACGAAAGCGAGAGAGAGAGGATGTATGTGTCTGTGTAGCACGGAAAATAAATAATGTAATTTTTAATTGATTGGATCACGTTTTCGTGCTCAATTTTCCCTTTTATTTAGGGCTACCGACTAGAATTTGCGTACATGTCCAAGCGATGGAAAGGAGCAGCAGCCAACATTTTCCCGGATACCGATTCACATGTCTATGGGGTCCTTTGGGAATTAAATGCAACGGATCTAGATAGCCTAGACGAGTATGCATTTCCAAAATTAATTTAACCAAAAAAAAAGAAGATAATTAATAATTGTTTATATACGTAGTATAAAAAACAAAAACAATTCAATAATTACTTTTGGAATTTCCTGTTTCAGTCAAGAAGGTGTTAAAGATGGGATTTATGAACGAATTCAAGTGAGCATACAAACAGAAGGGAAATCCATAAATTGTTGGGCTTATAAAATTACGACAGCTTGCCGAGAGCAATCCATTGCCACACATGGACAAGCGAAATTAAAACCATCCACGGTGTACAAGAAGGTGATTGTGAGCGGAGCAAAAGAAAACAATTTGCCTTCAGAGTACATAAAATTCTTAGAAAATATCCCTGACAATGGATATGACGGGGAAGTTGATGTTAATATACGACTTAATGATCAAGTGATACTTTGAAAGATTTAAAAACTCGGGATGATAATTAACTAATGGCCATTTGCATGTATTAAAAACATACGGACCGATAAAAAAGAGGAATGAGCTCCAACGAAAGATGTTTCTTCAAAATGTAGAATGTCCATTTTTCTACAATATCCGACAATTTAATAATAAAATGGCAAAAAATACAATGCTAGACTTAATGTTGAAATACATTTCCAAGTACTTACATTGCTTAAACAAAATTCAGAATCGAGATTACTGACGACTGAAGAAGACATGCAATTTTCAAAAATTGTCCATCTTCGTCATAGCGAACACAAAGTTTATTTATAGGTATCTTTCTAAAAAAAATCTATTTCTCTATACCTTCACTCATGTCACTCTTGATATCACCATTATTACCATTATTGATTTTGTACTGATTCCTCGTCTCTTTCTCCACGCATTTAATATTCAATGTGGCTTTAAAGCTGGGCTCAATCACATACGAAATGACGGCACAAGTTTCTCGACGGACACGTTTCGACACTTCCGGTTGCTCTAATGCCATTTCCATTGCGATATTGACATCCAAATTATCCAGAATTGCACGTGGTACTTTGACGGTACATACTTCTCGACCAACTACTTCAATTCCTAGAGTCAGATTATAGTTGGGGTCAATCGTTGGAAACTTTTGACACCAAATTTCTTTACCCTAAGAGAAACAAAAATAATTAAAAACAAGGGATGAGCATCTTGGTTTAAATTTACATACAGAAAAAGGCAAGTACATTCACGTATCGTTATCCAGTAGGAACTACTACTAATTAAGAATAAAAAACAGGAGCAAAGAATTTTAAACTAACTCTAATGAAATTTCCACATATCACTCACCAAATCAAACTCATTTTCGGTAAAAGTTGCTACATCACGGAATGATTGCCATAACTCAGCACTAAATGCCGGCATTATTGGATAGGTAGCAATAATAGCCGTACCCAAAGCTCTCTCGTACTGTATGCTATCTTTGATACACGTCTTTGGAACTTTCTGTTAAAAAAAACCAAAAAAAAAATTTAATCTATGCATACAAATCATATTGTGATTACGTATTTTTATGTAACATGAAATTGCCATGTCATTATCGAGTTGATGGTCTGATTTCTGAGCAGTAACATCATGTACTGGCTCCTGGTGATTACTTACTAAAATGGTACTATTTCTACACTTAAGTACTTTGTTAGTCATAAATTACAAATTATAATTACTTTAAAAGTGGAAAAGAAACGATGGATTCGGCCCACCATGAAGACAAATCTACTCCCTACGTTTCAAACTTTGCTTGTTTGTATTATTGACAAACAATAAGATCCCTATGTCTGTTATACTGAAATGCAAAAAACTAAAAATACTTACAAAAAATTGGTTGTAGAGTCCTTGCAGGTTTTTCACGACAATGCTAATTTGAAAGGTAGTGTCGTAGTTACGTAGTAGTCCTTTTAAATAATAATTTCTTCTATCAAAGAGTAGTTCTTCCGTTTTTTTCCAGTCATCAATATCACCAACTCCAATAAAGTCCGGATTTTCACTGGCTTTCACCTTCTCAGCAATAAAATTTCTGAGACTGAGCCAAACTTTCCTTTGAAAAGCCAGATATACAGGGAATTCTGAAAGGAAGACAATTTGATTAAAACTTTATCAAATTAGAGAAATAAAATTATTTGTATGATAATTTATTATATTTAATATTTACGTTCAGGTGACCATTTTCGAGGTGATACTGGAGTCACATCAGCCATGCTTAAAAGGCGAGTTGTGTCAATTCCATATTTATCAATGATTTCCTCAGGATCAATTCCATTGTATTTAGATTTTGACATTTTTTCCCATTTCTTAGCTACAGATAATCCACTTTCTTTATCAACTAACCTTTTGTCCACTGAAATGATAAAAAAACGCCATAGAAATTGCTAATTATAATCATACAAAAATCATTTTTGGAAAATGTATACTCCAATTGAGGAAGAGGAATGTACAGGAATATTTTTTTACTTTGTTCAACTTGATCTTTTGTTATATATTTTCCAGTCTTTGTTACTCTGTAACTTTCGCCCATTACAACTCCAACAGGTATAAGAGTTTGAAAAGGTTCATGGACTAGAGTCATACCCATTTTTTCCAAGTAATACGTCATAAAACGGGCATAATAAAGATGTAAAATTGCTACAAAAAATCCAATTTAGCATGAAAATAACAGACTCTGAAATACATTCGATGTGATTTTTTTTTACTTCCGTATTTTTTATCTGCATTTTCAATTTGTAATTACCATGCTCTTTTCCTCCGATATAAATATCCACTGGAAGATGTCCTTTGATTTTTTTGGGATCAAAGATTGCACAATCATTCTTATTATCAAGGTAACGAAAGTAATACCATGAAGAGTCAAAAAATGTATCCAAAGTGTCAGTTTCTCGTGTAACCTAAGGGAATTCAAAGAATAAAATGTAGTAGTGTATTTAATTGTATATGTTATTCATTCAGTATTGAGTTTTTAAACAATAACAACAATAAAGTAGTAATTCAATATTATTGTGCCGTAGTTACTCACATTATTGGAACCACAATGTTGACATTGAGCAGAACTAATGTCTGTAGATTTGTTGAAAGGTAAATACGATTGCGGAAGAGCGGAAGGCTTTCCACAATCAGAGCAATTTACTACAGGAATAAGAGTACCCCAACCTCTTTGCCGAGAGACTAGCCAGTCACGGAGTTTCAAACTAGCCGGATGAAAAACAAATGGATGAGTATGTTCTCTATTAAAAGTCCCGATGAGCTTAACAAAAACAACATTGAAAAACATTAAACAAGTCCTTTTTCTTCAGTTCACATAGTAAAATTATTATTTAAAAATTTAATAAAAATATTTCTATTCATTTGTTGACTAACCTTTCTATTTTGACAAGTCTTTCGAATTTCTTTCATAAATTCATCGTTGGTAGATATCGCTGGGAAAGCGAGTTCATTAAGAATCTCATCAATTCTACAGTCAGATGATTCAGGGATGATGGGCATTTCTTCAGGGCCCATAAAAACAGGAAGATTAATTCCAGTTGCCGGATTTAGAACCATAAATTTTAATTGCTTCAGTCCATTAGGATAAGTCTGTATAACATTGTCTTCATTTTTTGCTAAATAATGGTCAGGTTGAATTATGACAAATTGAGCGTGACGAAGAGGCTCTGGAGATGAGAACCAAATTCGTAGAGTTTCATCCAAATAATCGTCTTCACTTAGAACATGACAATCGCTAAAGAAACCTTGAATAGCTCCAATCCAATGCTTTTGTAAGTCAATTACATCTCTCCAACCATTTCTTCTACATAGGGGAAATAACAAGGTGGGGAGAGGATGGGGGGCAACAATTATTTTTCATATGTCATTATAGTGATAATCAAGATACTATACAGTATTATTCACGAGAAACTTTGCACTTTCTATGCTGCCAGCAGCTCGGTATTATGGCTCGGAGCGAGTATGGTGAATTTAAAGTTTACTTACAAAAGATTTGATTCTAGTCCAGCAGCTAATTTTTGAGATAAAACAGATGTTCTAATGAACCATTGATTTAGTAACTTTTTCTCCACTTTAGCACCAGATCTCCAGGAATTCCCCTCTTCGTTAACTTGCTCTTCAGCTAAAACTGTCTGATCTACTGGATCCCAATTAACGTAGCCCTGATGATGATAACGATCAATAAACAATAATTACTCATTCAGTGCAATTGTGATTTATCAAGATCGGAAGATATCTCAATTTATTATGATTATTACTATGTATTTTTTTCTTACTCTCTTTTTATACGCTAGTCCGTCGTGGTATAACTTGAGGAAAAGCCATTGGGTCCATTTGTAATATTCTGGGTTGCAGGTGGACACCTCACGATCCCAATCAAAACAACAACCCATATGCATCATTTGACTTTTCATTAACGCAATATTTTCGTTTGTCCATTTTTCTGGATCAACCCCCCGATCTCTAGCTGCATTTTCTGCTGGAAGACCAAAAGAATCCCAACCCATGGGATGGACTACCTACAAATACAAAAAATTTATGGTTTTTTCATTACATATTTGGTACATTTGTTTCGACCATATATGAGGATGGCATCGAAAAATGAAATTACTTATTTTCCATCTTATTTTTCTCTCACCTCAAAACCCCGTAGTCTATTGAATCTTGCTAAAACGTCACCAATTGTATAGACTCGGACATGACCCAAATGTAACTTGCCCGATGGATAAGGAAACATTGATAAAATGTAAGAATGTTTTCCATTTTTGTGTTGAGGTTTTTCTGGGGCCTGTTGTCCATTCATACCATAAACATGGTCACCCCATTTAGCCTCTATCGATTTCTTTACTTCGATATCCAGTTCATTACTCTACAAATTAAAATAATATTCTATATATAGTAAGGAGTTTTATTAATATATATGTATAAATACTGCAAAATTTGGAGTGCAAATACATACTTATAATGATTTTCGGAATATATAATTTCATACCAATGAGAATGTTTTCCATGTTGCTAAATTCCTGACAAAAAAATTCTCTTGTCCCCTCAATTGACAGTGAATCGAGACTTTAACAGAAAGTGTATATGCACGAAACATTTTATGTAAAGAAAATGTAGAACTATAAACTTAAAAAATAGAAACAAGAAAAAAAAAGATTGTGTAGTAGCTTTTTACACTACAGAACTTCTGGACATGTGTAAACTGCTAGATTAACATGATTTGATTTACACTATTATACTACACTGTTGACGCTTCCCTTACTTATTTACTTTGACTTTATCTTTTATAGACTGTAAACATTCTTAGCACTGTTTAAATACTTAAATACAATAACATTTATGTATCTTTTGACGAAAACATTTCGTCATTTCGCCACAGATTACACACAAATTTTGTATCGGCAATTCAAAAACGACTCCCGCCACTCGGCCAAGACTTTCTTAACCAAATCGAATCTACTCGATCAAGATACGGAAATGGCAATGGAAATAAATAGTGGCAACAATATGTGAAAATTCAACATCATTAAAAATTGACTACGATTTATTTATGGGACTATTAAATATTCATTCTCTTATTTTTTACCAAAAACAAAAAAACAGCAAATGCACACCAGCTCATCTTACATCTCCTGACAATAAAATTATTTCAAAACGTAGTCTTGAGGATAATCAAATAATTTAGGGAAGTTGTCGATTTCTTCCGGTGTATAATCGCTGATTTTCTTGGGTACAGATCGTAGTTGAGGTAGTTGATCCGCTACATTCTGCATGATGTGCTTGGGAACATCTTCATCAGGGTAAATAAGACACCTGCTCATAACATGGCTTTTGTGAGTCATCCGATGATTATTCGTATTTTTAGTTCTTGGAATCGCTCTTGAAACAGCTCGCCAGAGAACCTATAATAATAATAATAATAATAATAAATAATAATAATAATCATTTAAAAAGAAAGTATTTACTTATAATAAATACATGTGTGTAGTAATTATCTAAAATTAGACATGAATTCCACAAATGACTTACCATGGTGGGATCAAACTTGTGTAATTCCCATGCTTTTGTCCAAGTAGCTCCTCCAGGGAAACCCGTATGATGAAAATAAACCCTATAAAACCACTCGTCCGCACTCAGAGCAATATCTTGACTGTTAATGACTACAATGTGATCCCCGCAATCAACTATAATCACACAAAATTCACATTAATGTCAGAGTGCTCCTTTTATTTTGCCCAATTCAAAATTAAATGAAAACAATTTTATAGTATATCAAATATCAATGTTATAGCCTTACTATGTTTGCCACCAAATATGGGTTTATGTTTTCCAAGTAAATGGTTAGCCAAATATGGTGCACATACGTAAGGGTCTTGCCATTTGGCATCAAAAAGCCACCAATGACGGCTGAATGTTACCCATTGCTATAATAATAATAAGGATAATTTCATAATTATTAATTAAAAATTTAAATAATCACAAAAAAATATATATATGTACCTATCCTAAACATGTTCAATACATTACATTTACTTGCATTCAAGTCTTGGAAATCGTTTACGTACCTGAACTCTTCGACTTGCAGACATATTTAGATTCGTTATGATATCCCGATGTCTCTCTATTGCTTATTCATTTCTATTAAAACTATTTTGTCCTTGTTATGTGATCAAAATTTTACAAAATTTTAATCTTTTCTTTCAAAAGTTTTCACGCAAGGATTTCAAGCTTTCACTTCGCCGCGGAATTCTGCTATGCCGTTTTTATGCCGTGAGATGCCTTGCCGATACGCTTTTTTTTGTAAATAAATAATTCATTTTTTACTTGTTCATTCTCATTCATTCAAATTCAATGAACTTCATTGATATAACTTTAATGGAGGCGACAAGAGAGGATGACAAGTTGAGATAGTTATTTATTTTTACCTCACAAATGCCAAGTATTGTCAATTGGTATTTTATTTCGCGTATTTTACTTCTGTTGAGTCGACATATCCCAGTAGTCTTGACTGTCGTAGATATGTCGACTCAGCACTCACAATCACAATCAGACTCAGCAGCAGGTGACTCATATGCGAAGTAAAATACCAATTGACAATATCTATATTTATTCAGTGGAAATTTCTGCGACTGCTTCTAGTTTTTTTTCAAGAGCTTTTCGAATTTTCGTTATTGGTTAATGCGAGTGAGGGACAGAGAGAGAGAGAACGCCTGTGTGGGAGCTTATTAATGTAATAAGCAAATACGCCAAAAGATACGCGAGCCAATATTTTACTAAGGAAAATATAGTTAGTGCGTAAATGTAGAAAACCACAAACAGTTAATGGAAGTCATTAAGTTTTCTCATACTGCATTTCTACTACACACAGGGAGAGAGAGAGAGAGAGAGAGAGAGAGTAAAATTTTACAGATAGTTATATAATGTTAGTTGTGAAGAATCGACAGTAAAGGGTCGTGTGTGTTTACATGTGCAGACTGAAAATTCAAATGCAGATTTGTCGTAAGTAGCAACATTAGAAATTGAGTGAATCCTTTTTTACTGTATGTTTAGTGAAATTGTATTTCCAATTCATCCAACTCCAATAGAAGGTTCGATCGAAAGCAAGTGTTTTTTTGGGTTCATTTTGTCTCTTGAGAGATCTCGTGGTCTTGACGAGGAGTGAGAGTGTGCATTGTCAAATTTGAGGTATTGAGAAAGATAAGGCATTTCCTCCGAAATTTTTGAAAATGTTATCAAGTGAAAGTTAAGCTTTCCAGAGGCCTTCATATTATTATATTACAAGATATTATGCCCACAAGCACAAAGTATTCTGTGAAACATTAAATAATATGATAAAATTAAGTGTAATTTCCGTGAAATAAACGATACAAAACATTAATCCAATTGTATGTATTTTGTACGCTTAAAATTTAGTATATAATAATATTATTATGTGTGTGTAGTTTCACAAGCACAAGTGATTTTATTATTATTACCTATATACTCACTCGGTCTGCTCCACTCCAAAAACTCCAAAAAAAAACAAGAATCTCTCTCTCTCTCTCTCTCTTGGATATAACTTTCGGGCCGGAAAATGTAATCAACCAACTTGTTATTATTTCACCTCCAGGCAATACACTATTCCGAAGAAGAATCCTTAATTTTTTAATATAATCAAATTTATTTTTCCGGACAAAACTCTTCAACTTGAGGTAAAGTTTTCTCAATTTGTATCTAATAAATATTGTTCTTATGCAAAATTCTTGACATGGTTTAATTACAGGGGTTCATTTGTTTAATGGTTTCTCACAACTAAGTATGCACATCACGTTTTTATTACCTATATATATATATTTTCAAATTTCAAACATTTCCATAATACATAATTCATATCTCATGAGGCTTATGATTATTGCTTTACGACGCGTCGTCTCTCTCAGAATCCTCGTTTGTACTACGTAGCACGTAAATAAATTGTAAATTCCACTTATATATATGTGGTGTTTTACAAGTTTCCTCTCAAGGATGTGTAAAGTTTAGGAAATACACTTGAAAACTTTCCATGTAATGTTTATTCACATGTAAAACAAAAAAGGTGTCCCTACAAAATATCCAGATTTATTTCTCTATTTCCCCAATAAAAAACTTGGAGAAGAAAATAAAAAGAAGTGCAAGAAAGAAAGAGAAAGCGAGATTTTCCTCCCGCATTTAGTCAAAAGTCAAAACAAAATGAGAACAAATGGAAATTCCAGGGAGAGTCTTTTTGGAAATTGAAAAAATGAAATAAGCGTTTTCGAGTCGTCGAGTAGATTCCTTGCTGAATTCATATATATATATATATTCCTTAGAGTTATAGACAAAGTATATATTTACATTCATCCATATTCACAAGTTCACATCTACTCCTTTTCTTTGCAGTAATATCTCTCTATAAAATTTTGCATCCCTTCCACTCCCACACACTGAATATTGACTATAAGATATGAGATTTATTTGCATCATTTTACAAACTTTGAATGTTCAATATTATTCCACAACAATATATTTTTTTACTTTGCTACACATGCATATATTGTATAGTACAGAAATGGAAATAGAATGTGTGTTTTGGTTGGTGGTTGTCGAGTATTTTATATACGTTTATGTGGGGAAGGCAACAATTTCAATTGAATTTGAAATCTGTTTTCTGAAACACGGTCTCCAACAACTTCGTGAATTCCCATCTCAAACTCTTCATTCTAGAAAACAAGCAGAGTATAATATAGCTGTATATAGAAAGAATTTTCTATTTTCTTCTCCTGGGGTGTATTTTCAATCTGGAGAGACTGGAGAGAGAATAAAAACATTTATGAACGAAATATGTACATACCAGGAATCCCCTTTTTTCTTTTGTATCCCGTCTAGCAGTTTTAGTCAATGGTATATATGGTATTTTGGTTTGGTTTGTGGTGCAATCGACTTTTTATTTGACGTCATTTACGCTTCCATGACATTGCTGCATGTTTACAAAACACATACATATATACTTACATTCATAAAAAAGTATCTAGAGACTTGGGATTAAATACAGAGAGAGAGAGAGAGAGAGAGAGAGATTTGTTTTTTTTCGTCCTTGATCTTGATAAAAGGGTTCATTAGTTCACATGTTATGTATAATTTATAACTGACGCTAAGAACAGGACATTACTTGATACTTGATATATTATATAACTCACTGTCTTTATCATATTTTCTAACAGATGTGTCCAGAGGAAATTGCTCGAATCTGAATGGATAAAAGATTGTACATTTATAGTCCGCATCTATATAAGATATCTAACACGATAAACTTGTAATGATGACATGTACATGTGTACTTTATGATGACTGAAATGAAACTCGTACACACACACACACACACAACTTCAAATGAGTTATGTATAAATTAAGCTACATATATATATACATATATTTATAACTGATAGTAAATTGGATCGTGGGAGTCATCCAATTCAGTAATCCAATAATCTTTGACGCGTACAGATCCAGATATCTATATATCCCTCAGTAACTCTATATGTACAAAAAAGAATGTAACAAATTTCGTGTGTATGTAGCACAATTAGATAAGTATTTAGTACGTAGTATCGACTCCTGTGTATCGGCCGTCCCTAATTTGTACCATACACATGTATGAATGAATGAATGAGCACACAGATATAGGAAACGTTGACGGAGACTCAATAAGTACAAGTAAAGATAAAGTGGGGAAAAGAAATGAAATAGATTGTGTTTGATGAAGCTACAAACGAGACGTCTAATGTTCTCTCAACTTATGTGAGAAAAGGAGGAGAAAATGCATCACTTTCATTCCATTGGGTTTCTCTCTCTTTCTTTCTCTCTCTCTCTCTCTCTTTTGACCTTTTTCTCGTCTCTTTTCTCCTCTGCCCCCCCTTCTCAACTATTTGAGTAGTAAAGTGAAATCTCTTCCTTTTTATGTATACACAGGAGTGAGTGTGTATATGTACTAGGGATAGATTACTATGGATACATGTGAAGATGTGCAAACAACTGAGAAAAGTCGAGGAAGGTCCAATGGATTTGACTGGATCCGTATTAGAGCAGTCTACAGTCTCTCCACATGTTCAATGTGCAATGGACGAAACAGAAGTACAGATAGAGTAGTGAGAGGAGATAGCACATGCATATGCTTGTACCATCCACAAATTACAAATATCTATCGCAAATGTACAAAACAAATGAAAATAGAATGAATCACATGAGAATTTGAGTAGGTGGTTTGGTTTTGGGATATATCCAGTACCAACCGCGCACCCACACACACATATCGTATATATATATAAACCTATATGAATTAAATGTGGACTCGAGGTTTCGGAACTTTGGCAGTACGGATTGAGCTTTTACTGTACTGTAAAATTCAGTATGCTATATGAGAAAGACGGATTTTTTTTCGACAACTTTCACTCTGTTCCGCTCTATTTGCAATATTTACGGGATTCTTTTCTCCAACGAGAGAGAAAGAGAGAGAGAGAGAGAGAGAGAGAGATAAATACAATGGCGTTCAAAGTACGTGCATACTTTCACAAATTTCTTGGACTCTGGACTTTCTCTCCTTTATTTCCTCCTCCTATCTCTCTGTGGTTCACTGCAATTCCTTCCAAATCCAGATTCAGATTCTCTCTCAACTTATAAAGCTTTCATCTGATCGTTGCTCGTTTTTTTATGTTGGCAATAGTTGCCTAATATAAAAGATGGGTACACACACCGTCCAGACTCAAATATCTATCTTTCTACTTGGACTTGGGCTCGACCATCCTTGAATTCACTATTTGATTAAGCTCCATTCTTTTATTTCCCATACATATACATTGGAATACATACATAAAACACACACAAACGGTGAGTTTTGCATGTGAATTTTGTATGGTTTAAGGCTAAAAAGTCCAGGGAAATGGCGGTCTGCGAGTAAAGGACATTTTTCACGTGTGCCATTTCCCATGTTTCATCTATTTACATTGCCGGAGGGGAGTCTGACTCAGAGGAGTGAGTACAGAGTACAGGAGGACGATGAGTTGATTCAAAACTCAATGTCATTTCCACCTTGGAAATTTACAATTATAATCTCGTCCTATGATGTGATGTGTTGATTCAATTGAATAATTCCATCACGCTCCACTTTGTACTTTATTCAACTCGTAAAATCAACGGGCCCACGCACAGGGCAACATCATAGCATATCCATTAAACATGAGATGGCGAAAGACAGAGAGAGAGAGAAAGGAGAGAGAGAGAGAGAAAGGAGAGAGAGAGAAAGGAGAGAGAGAGAGAAAGGAGAGAGAGAGAGAAAGGAGAGAGAGAGAAAGCGAGAGAGACGAGCATTAAAGGTTGTGAAGCACTTTTCAATTCCAGATGACTGACGGTACACGATAATAATCCTAATTACACATGAGATTGTTTACGGATCAAGTTGATTTTCCCGCCCTCACAAAGCTTGTAAGTCGTAAATCCATATGCAAAACATGTTTGGGATTGAAATTAAATTAAAAAACATTGATTAAATTCCATTTTGAGGTCGGGGCGGAGCAAACAAAACCCCATTTTTATGCTTCAGATCAATTTCTAATTTCCTAATTTTCCAGACACTTCCAATCAATACGAGAAAAGTTTCTGTGCGGTTTCCATAAAAGAATTACCATAAATCCTATAAACCTACTGCGTATTTCTTTTCTCACTCAATGTAAAGGACGATTTTACAACTGGTAAATAGATTCATATACATAATATATGAAAAAAGGAGATGATAAAAAAATACTACGTTTGTGAATTTTAGAGATGGAGAGGCTTGTCAGATGAAGATAAAGACGTAGAATTCTTGAGAGTTGGGTGTGTGTGTGTGTGAGAGAGAGAGAGAGAGGGAAGATATATATTTATATGAGTTGGGAATTGAAAGTTGAGGAGTTTCTCAATGTGTATCGCATTTATAGCTCATCTCTTCATTAAAGTCAAGTGAAGCGGAGCTGTCAAAGAGAAAGTTGAGTAAAAGTTACTCAAGGCGTCCATGTGCCGTGTACCATACAAATGAATGTGGACGGACGGATGAATGACAGACTCCTCAAATTTATGCCACCCACATCTTCACCATCGTTTCCTGTATTGATTTTCACTTATCTTTTCCACGGGAAATCAAATGCCATTCCACTCTCAAGTTTCTCAAGCTCAGAATATATTTGGGCTTGCTCGTAAAAGTTTTTCTTCATTTCTTCATATCTCCAGACTATTTTTCTCGCTCTCTCTCTCTTTCTCTGATTCTGATTGTTCTCTGAGCCGTAGAAAAGAGAAGAGAAAAGGAGAATTGAACAGTGAGCTCCGGTTCCGGTTTCCTTCAAGTTTTATTTCCCCTTCTTGTTAAACTAACCGGTCTACCGGCAATGGGAACAAGAAGGGCTATTATGGCGTTGGCAACTGCAACCGTAGGCAAGAAAACTTTCCTTCCATCCCAACTTCTGCTGCGAAATATAGAAAAAGAGAGATGGGGGAAAGAAAGAGAGATAGCCAAAGAGAGAGAGAGAGAAAGAGAAAGATATAGAGAGAGTTTTACATAGTTTTTAACAATTTATTATAAAGTACTCTCACGATGTTCATCACACAAGTTATTAACTTTAACATGAAACCTTTCATTTCAAATTTCTCTTCACACACAGTTCGTTCAGATTCAGACAAACATGAATTCGAGAATCATTTTAAATATAAACGAGAACAACCCCAACGTAAATAACCCCAAAACATATACAGAAAGACAAGGACTCGAACGCTTCCTTGAATGAATCAACAAAGTGACATGGATTTGGGATCTGAAAAGATAAGAACACTTTCTCCAGTCACCGCGGTTTCTACATACAAATTGGAGACCTGTCTAGGTATTAACTAAGTTAAGATCTTGGAACTCGCCCACGCTACTTTCCCCTGGCTGTGGAATATGTCTCTCTACCTAGACTACCTACCCACGTAAAAGAGTTGTGGTTGGATTTGTCCCAGTGTAAATGATTGTGTATACAGATATGTCCAGAAATGTAATGTGTGAAGAGAGGAGAAATAACCATATTTGGCTCTTTTCGCTCAACTGCATTGCAATGTCAAAAGATTTTCCAAATGATGATGAAGGAGGGTTTACTCTAGGGTTTCCTTTAGGAAATTCCCAATGGGATCCCCAAACTATGTACATACAAGCAAATTACAAATCTCAATCAGATCTTTGTCCTACCTAGACGCATTTTGTCATATGAGCTTTTTTCAAATTTCACTCTCTCTTTCTCTCTCCTCTCTCTCTCTCGTTTTGTAGCCAACTACTTTTCATTACGAATAAGCTCTCATAACGTTTCCCTAGTCGTTTTCTCTCTCTCTCTCTCTCTCTCTTGGTGAATTACCGTCATTCGTATATACGGCAAGGATAGAAGAAACTCTTTACCATCACTTACGTCCTTGAATATTTCAGTAGGTACCTTCAGTTTTATTCTAAAACTAGAGCAATTTCATTGACTGTACTTTGCAGTTTGTAGACACACATAAAATGAAGCAATCTTTTCTCCGTACATGAGACATTTTACTTACAGGACGGACTTGAAAAAAAAGCCGTGTGTATCCGGATAAGTGATGTCACAGTTAATTAAATACACGTTTTTTCTCCTTTACTGTATTTTAGTTCAAAGACAAAGACAACTTCCCTTGACTTTTTCCTTTTCATAAGGAGACATCTGAACATGGAATTTAGAGAAAGTCTATTCCCAAACTCCCATACTAAAACACACTTTCCATTTTGTGAGTTTGAAGCTCAAGTAATTGAAGTGCTCTTGGATTCTGTTTTTCATTTGAAATACTAAATAAAATAAAACCAAGTTGTTCATCGTTATTTGAGAGTTGAGATAAAACACAGAGATGTATACAAATTTTGCTTATAGCTCTTCACTACAAGACATAACATAACATGAAAGCTTAGAGGAGTCTTTTGATTTTCATCCTAATTTACTTCAAACTCATTTGGGGGGGGGGGGCTATTTAGGTTGATTTCTCTAAGCTAAGGGTGTGACATTTTCTTCAAGAGTTTTTTAATATGAGTAATTTACGCTCATCTTTATGTTTTTATTATACGTGTATCTAAAACAACTTGCCTACATTACAGGCTCAAAATATATATCTCGTCTAGTTACAGATACAGATACAAAGAGAGAAAGAGATCCCAAATTGTTCTCGTTTCACTTAAGAGTTAAGAGTCACTGCAGTGTAACTGTGTATACAGGCCTATAAAGATAACGGAGGATGAGAGGTTTTGGAGGAGAGATGATTTGAATGTGAATCACTAAATTTGTATGAAATCAGGATCGTATTCGTTTCGTGTATATATCTGTATATGCTGGTGGAAATGGAACCCTTTTGTTCTTTCTTTTTCTTTTCTGCTGGTTCTTCTTATTTTTTTTTTGTCGAAAATGGTATTTGTGGTTCATGGAACACTAGATTTTGTCTGAAAGTTGGAGAGAGAGAGAGAGAGATAGTGAGAGAAAGAGGAAGCGAAGAAAATCACAGTTGACTCTCCGGATCTCAGAATCTCAGATTTTGCATCACAATTTTGTTCTGTCTCCTCCCCCTCCCCCCCCAAAAAAAACTTTCTTTCAATTCTTCAATTCCATTTTCATCCTCGAAATTTGTATGCTGGAACATGACGAGGACAGGACAAACACAAAAAAAAAGTCCTGACACAGAGGATTGGATTTTTTTCCACAACTAACGAGAAGCCCTTAACTATACACATATACAGATAGTTTCCATTTCAACATTTCCTTCAACAATCCCATTCAATAGATTAGGTATGTATGTATTACACAGGGAAATACCTTCAAATAGAAGTCAAAAGACTCTGAACGAGTAGAAGGTTGAAGTTGAAATCCTTTTCCCTTTCAGAAAATGAACAACTCTTTCCGTGATAATTTCTTTCTTACTTCCCTATTTACCCGTTTTAAAACTTTTTGTTGTCTCTTTTTCCGGGGTATCTCTCTCAGCTCAGAGTGAGTTTCAAATTGGTCCTTTTTGTCTAGGTTTGTTATGCATACTTTTCAATTTTACAAAGCAATATTTCTATACATAGATATTAACAAAATAAAGTTAAAAATGGTTACTTCGTAACAATTTTGGGTCGCCATAAAGTGAAACATTTTGTTGGCTTCGGAAGCGAAGCTGTGTTGTTTCTTTTGCCCGTCCGTCTACTATACCATATGGAAAAAAACTAGAAATTTTGACATCCGGATGGGAATTCGATCCCGGTATTTTGTGGTAATTCCCTATTCGTGGGGAATTACATGCAATATTTAATGTGGGATGAGATTGGCTGAGGAGAAATGTATTTAAAAAAATCAATAGCCACCCACACTCGCTTTTTTTACTCGGTCGCATCTCCTTTGCTTTCACTTGAAGCGTTTTTTAGTGAGTTATGCAGACAGAAACTTGAAATTTCAACATTTATCAATACTCTCTGTCTTTCCAGACAGTTTGGACAGCAAGATAAAATAAAGTTGTGAATGACCTTGAACAACGTACACAAAAAATACTTTGTGAATCATGAGGGAAATACGAGAGTGACATATAAATACATGAATTCGGGGCATTTTCTTTCCGAGAAGATCGTGTGCACCAAACTAAATGATACTTGCTACATATAGTAGATTTTAGATTTTACCAAGTCTGGTGCTGAATTTTCAAGCGCGCATTTGAATCTCAGAATTTGAAACCTAAAGGCCCATACCGGATTGCCCAAAGAGTTTTGGCCCAGATCAAAAATTCAATATTTTTGCGCACTGTTGCAACTAA
>JAIUND010003081.1:0-17849 GCA_034699125.1 Gisinianus flammeolus | reverse complement strand
GATTCCAATCCAACACATAGTCAGAATATACAACACTGAAGTGTGAGGTCCGAAGGTGAGGGTATGCCAAAGAAATGCTGCGCTTAACTTTAAGTAATTAAGTCATACTTATTTACTATACATGCACACAATTCGCGTGTGTTTTACTCACACACAATGATGAATCATGTTGTTGTTTTGAATTAAGGTTTGAGAGCACAGACTTGATGATCTCTGTTTTGATTTGATCATATTTTAAAATTACAAGTATTTATAAATATTACATTTATATATATATAGGAGGAGGAACTTGGACGAATCTCAAACCACATCAAACGAATGATGAATGGCCACCACCTCTTCAAGAACATTCCATGATCTTCAATAATGGAAAATTATACATTTTCGGAGGAGAGATTGGTATGACAGATGAGTTTGTTACACCTCTTTGGATTTACAGTATTAAGGTAAATGAAAAAAGTGACACACGTGGAAATTCAGTTAATCGGTTTTTGTTGACATATTTAAATGAGTGACAGAAATCTCATGATGATTCTTTTTATTTTCCTATATATACTTTATTATTATTAGGATAACGAGTGGCGAAAATGGAGTTCAGAAATGACATTACGAAAAGGAGGGAAAGGATTGACCCCGATGGGACGACGTGGTCATGTTGCTTCCGTTTACTCAAACTACATGATTATTCATGGTGGATACAGGGATCTCAAAGGGTCACTTGGTGACTTGTGGGCCTTTCATTTCGGTATGTTTTCCGAAGAAAAACCAAAGACATGCAGTGGATCATTCTGAATTGTTGTATGTGTATGTGTGTGTAATCTTCTAATCTTTAGTTTAATTTACCTGTAAATGCGATATGTATGTGGTCAACAGAAACAGAATCTTGGCACTTATTTTGGAAGACAAGTTCTAGTCGTTATTCGTGGGGATGTTCGTCCACTGCATCTCCGTCTCCGCGTCACAATCATTCTGCTGTTCAACATGGCCAATACATGTACATTTATGGTGGGATGAATAATCTGGAAGAGAAATCTGATTGTTGGAAGTATGATTTTATGGGAAGGAAATGGTGGAGTGTCAAAACTAAGAATGGTCCGGGATGTCTTCGAGGTCACTGTGCCAGTAAAGCACTTGGATCAATGTTTTTAATTGGAGGAGAACGAGATGGTAGACCTGTTGATGAGTTTTGGAGATTGGATTTGTGTACGTACTTACTCGTATTTTTTTTTTCTTTTAAATTTGATCTATATATTGTACAAATGAATTTTTACAATAGTTATTATCTCCTGTACTTGTGTTAATTATGATAAATGTCTTCACTTTGTAATGTCATTTTTTTTGTCTACACAGCTACAGAGATGTGGGAACGACTCCAATTTCATTCTGTTCGCCCTTGTCCACGAGTCTTTCCAACGTGCATTATGTTGCCAGCATTAGTAAAGTTAGTCCATAGTGTTCAAGAACGAAGAGTTTCTTCCACCTCCACGTCCAGTAATAAATATTGGTGGGATGATTTGGGATATAATTCCCACAGTGGAAACAACAGTCGTCCATTGAAAAATATTAATATCATACGAGATTTTAGCAATCGAATCAATTGTCGTTCATCCTCTGCGTACCAAGTTTTAGAGTCCGCTGTTGTGGATGAGTGTGGTGAGTTTGGTGAGTATTTTAAAATATTTGACAACTTTTAATCATTAATTCATAAACAAAAGTCTTTGTCTTTCGTGTAAATATGTACGTACGTCTCTCAATTATATGTTTTTCATTTCTTATGTCAAATTTAATTACTAAAGGTGTAAAGAATAACGTTTCTCCAGTTACTGAAACACTCGGACCCATACACGAAGAAAAATTAATTGAAATTGGGGATGAAGATTCTATTGGAGTGCTTAAAAGTCATGGAGGGACAACAAAGCGGTCCGAAAGTGTTTCGTCCTTTCAACCTGGTACATATACAAAATAGTAAAATTAGATATCCATTCATCCATTTGTTTGCTCAGTATATACTTATTTATTACAAGTAAGATGTAGAAATCAGGGCTATAAATATATAGTTTCTAAGTTTTTGAAACGACAAGGAAGTCAGTCAAGATTTAAGAAGTGCTCTATATGGGACATGTGTGTACTTGTACACATCATGATTAATTAAATGCATCTTTGTGTATATTCTGTATAGCCATTAAATCGTGTCAATCCGTTCGGAAATCGGCCTCATCCGTCCGCTTCGCAGACTACAATTTACCAAACTCAACTTCAGACTATGTGAGCATGGAAGTGCTTGAAGATACAACAATGAATAAAGCCCAGAGAGGAATGGAGTTTGAAATGCAATGTTTTAGTCAAGGTATTTGAAACATATGCATAACAGTCTCAATTTTATAAGACTGAGAAGATTGAGTTATAATTAAATCATATACTTATATACCTTTTGTAGATATAACAGTGGATTCGCAAGACAATGTGGAAGTGACAACGCCAAACTATTTGCTTTTGATTGGAGGTCATGAGTCTCACACTGTTCATGTCATCAAAAAGCCACTGACAATTTGGAGATTGCGTGTTACGACAGAACTTTTCAGTTCCTCCAGTAACTGAATGAAAGAAATTATGCAAAAATACTACTAATACTACAATAATAATATAGTAATGGGAAATTTTAATTATTTTTTACCTGTACGTATTATACCGTATAATTTGTACCTACTTATATATATACATATATAAGATATAAATATTACTGATTAAAGTATACATAGTTAGTTGCTAGGCACGTAAACGAGACTCGATTCGTCTATCGTAAATCATAAAAAAAAACGTATTAATAATGTGTGTGCCAAAAAACAAAAGAAAACAAATAGTATCGTGCAGAGTCGGTATTTTATTTTGAGTGATGATTATATATGATGACTATTAAGCTATTCTGTATTCTATAGATGTATAATGATGAATATTGTCTGTTGTATAATATAATAATGTTTATACAACATGTCCATGTGTTTTTTTATATTCGACCAGAATATAAAATAGAAATATATATATATAAGTATATTTGTGTACAACTCGCTACCACTAAATATGTGCAATAAAAAAACAGTATTGTTGTGTACTTTTTGACTACTATAAATATGATGTGCCTTCGAATTTGTCTTTCCACGTATATAAAGTATTAGTATCCATCCACTATTAATTACAGCATATTAGTCTAACAAGATTATATTTACTAGTTAAGTAAGTACTTATCGGTAGTCTAGATTTTGTGCATGAACAGCAAAATAAAATATAATTTTCCAGTGACATTTGCCTTCATCATCACACGAGTGTACTCTCCATAGCATATAGTACAAACCCGAGTAGTGCTAGAAATGATTGGGACTCCGCGATTTAACTTTTTCACTAGAACACATAAGCTTAGAAGAGTGAACAAGCGAAGAACATATTTTGGTTTTTTTTCCCAACCATACACCATACGTTTTTTACTTTTTATTCCTCTATTTAGTTAATTGTACACAATTTTGGAAATAAATTATGAATAAAAACGTTAAATTTATAGGAACAGCCCTTGGTATATTCACTTGTTACTTTTATTATGGTATACTTCAAGAGACAATGTAAGTTTTTGTACTATTCGAATTCAAGCGAACTTTTCTAGTACATTTGAAATTACTTCAATCAAGAATAATATGTCAAAAGGTTTTAACATTTTGTGTGTGTTTTATTTATTTTTTCAGAACTAAAGGAAAATATCACGATGGCGAAAAGTTTACTTTTACGCTATCACTTGTATTCGTCCAATGTATCGTGAATTACTTGTACAGTCTAATAGGTATTTACATTAATTGTATCCACTTAAATATATATATATATATTATATATACATGCACTTATTCATAAGTATTGTTTACAATAAGTATATAGTACGATTAGGGGAGCGTCGCTCCCTATTATATGATGAACATGATGTGATATTTTTAATTCTCGTATTATTTTACAGTTCTTAAAATATCTCCACCGAAAGGATTGAGTGGTGAGACACAAATCAAAAAATCTTTGTACGCATCATGTTCTCTTACCTACCTGCTTGCAATGGTGACATCCAATATGAGTTTACAATGGGTTCCATATCCAACTCAAGTGAGTCTCAAATCTCAAATATATTAGCGTCATATTATTGAACTATACATATAAAAGTAAGTACTTTGATCATGGACCGCAGAGGATGTGCATTATAGTTTTTAAACATTGTTTTGGCTTTGAATACATAATTAATAGGTGGTAGCAAAATCCTGCAAGCCCATTCCAGTGATGCTCCTCGGAGTTCTTATAGGCGGTCGATCCTACGCATTAAGAAAGTATCTATTTGTCCTCACAATCGTCGTCGGGGTTGGACTTTTTATGTATAACCCAAATAAAGCAGCCGCTGATGCTTCTGTGGGAAAAGGATCTGGAGAATTAGGAATTGGAGAACTTCTTCTTGTAAGGATTACTGGAATTTCAAAACAAATATTACTCGTACATTTTTGTGATTTTGATGGCAACATATATATGATGTGAATTCGATTTGATGTATGATATTCATAGATTATGTCGCTGGCGATGGACGGATTAACCGGAGCTATACAAGAAAGAATGCGAAGTGGACCAGTGAAACCAAATAGTGGGGTTCTCATGAAGAACATGAATCTATATTCTATCATCTATACATTAATAGGTAACTTTCAAATGAAAAGAAAAAGAGAGCTATAAAGCTTCAGTTACTATAAGCATACACAATACTTACTAGCAAAGGCTCATAATTGTTATGTATTTCTTTCTTTCTAGGTTTAATTCTCACCAATGAAATTGTCACTTTCTTTTTATTTTTATCACGAAATCCTTCTGTCTTGCCAAATATACTTATATTCAGTCTGGCTTCTGCCCTTGGTCAGTTCTTCATATTCATCATGGTCACCGAGTTCGGACCGCTACCATGCTCAATCGTGACAACCACAAGGAAATTCTTTACTGTCCTGGCTAGTGTGTTCATTTTTGGGAATTTACTTACACAAGGTCAATGGGTCGGAGCTGCCTTAGTATTTGTAGGACTCTCTCTGGACTCCGTTTACCATTAAAACACGAGATATATATCTATGAAATTAATTGTAATTGCTATTTACACACTAAATATATATTCTTATAATTACAACGGAGTTCATAGATTTTTCACAAGTACATCCTATATATAGGTACCCGCATGAATAGCATTGTATGCCATTTGAATTACTAAACAGTTAAATTATTATTATTGTTGTTGTTATTATTTTTTCCGTGTGTATGTGTATTACATAGAGCTCAACATCCACATATGTAAGAAATAAATGTTCATCCTATGGGTAAAGAAAAAATGTAAGATATTTGCTCATTTCCATCTCGTCATTTGTCATACACACTGGAAAAGAACAACTGAAAAACACACGATCATCTCATTTAATTTCTCACCTAAAATATATACAGTTGCATCTTTTTGTATCAGCTCATAAAGCAAGTAACACATCAAGTAGAGAGAATACGCCTCAGGTATTTTTTCCCTGTATTTGTGCAAACTGTACAATTCCTATATTGCTATACACAGCGATAATGTACAGGTGTGTGTATATATCTCTCCTGGTATCTGCTCCAAAAAAAAAGATTATAAAAAAAGCACAGGAAACCTCATAACGTCACAATGTTTTGTTAAATCAATGCAAAAAAAGTAGGTATTCTCTCATAAAGAATATCCATTTCATAATATTCTCATTCTCTATATACAGATATATAGCACATACATATATGTTTTATTTTATCCCCCAACAAAGTAGTAAATGGAAAGATTATTATTGCCTGAAGGAACAACAATCCGAGAAGAAATCACCCACTCTCACAACAATACACACACACAGACTACAGATACTACCTTCTATCTTCCCACCTGCACATGAAAATTTCGTTCTCTACGCAATATTTTGTAAATACACACACCCGTACAGAATCCCACTCACACGACAGGCACAGCGTAAAAACGGACAAGAATGAAGAAACAAGTAACCCGATTCGGGGTTACAATAATAATAATAATTCTGATTCTCTATTTAATTAATGTGCTGACAACTAATAATGTTGTCCTTTTGAAAAAACCTTCATCTAGTCTGGGGCAAGTTGCACATCATGTAAGTTGGAAATTGATTTTTTTTCGTGTGTATGTGTGTGCAGTTCAAGTCACACACTAGAGAATACTAGATACGCATTTTATTTTGTACGCACTATGTATACAAATGATAGGACAAGTTTTATTTGCAGAAAGCCCGGGTTCAAGAAGTACATGAGGATAATGTGGATACTGACAAACTAACAATGGATAGAGAAAAATCGAATGCACATTCAAATTACGTCGATACGATATTTAGACAGGATGTGGAGAGTAGTAATTTCCAAGAGCCTGCTCTTCAACGTCAAATCGTAAGGAAAAATATATTAAAAAACAGATAAATTTAATATTTAATCTGTACATGCCTGTAATTTATAATGGTAAATGTATAACAGGTTACAAATTTTGAAACGTCAACCCTTCGAATCCCGTATAAATTGGTTCATTTGGATTTGAAAGGTCAGAAAAATTACCATTTATACATATTTCAAAGCTATTGTGGAGGACAAGATTTTAATTTATTTCTTATTTAAAATTTGAAAGGAGCCCCTCCAAAAATGGAATATTTGAAGACCTTACTACCATTAATTCAGAGTGCTGGTGGAAATGGAATCTTATTGGAATATGAAGATATGTTTCCATTCAAGGGTCCACTAGCGAAAGTAGCCAAAAATCCCTACACACTGGTGAGATATTGTAAAATTTCAATACGCGTACACTTTTACATGCAATTGGTAAGGAAATGTATACTGAAAAAAACTACGCAGTATCAATAGATAACTGAATATTTGCACTGTTTGCACTGTTTGCAGGAAGAAATACAAGACTTTCTTTCAGAGGCCTCGTCACAAAATCTTGAAGTGATTCCTCTGATTCAAACGTAATTTAATTAAGTGTTTCGATTTATTTTCGTACTTTTACTATACTCATTTAAATAGAACTATATATATGTGATTAATTTTGTTCTTTCACAACACTATATATATATAGATTCGGCCACATGGAGTACATTTTAAAAAAGAAACAATTTATGAGTAATCGGGAAGTGATTAATTATCCTCAAAGTATTTGTCCGAGTAGAAATTCGTCTTGGGATGTGATTGAAAATGTTATAGAACAGGTGATGACCGTCCACAAGAATACAAACTACATACATATCGGTTGTGATGAAGTATTTCAAATTGCCGAATGTTCCTTATGTAAAACCAAAGACCCCAAGAAAATATTTCTTGACCATGTGATAAAGATTGCCTCTCACATTACAAGCCGCTATCCTAAAGTCAAAGTCATCATTTGGGATGAGTAAGTACTGAAAGTATATATATATTATACTCATCATTTTTCTTTATTGTATACACACGCATTATTTCTGACATCTAAATATTGATTTAGTATATAAGTATGTACGTTTTTTTTATATTTCCTGTCAGTATGCTCCGGAAGTATTACAGTCACGAGCTACTCGATTCTGGAATTGGTTAGTTACTTTTTTCGAATGGATATTTCTATCATCAGTTTTGTAATTTATTACCTATGCAAAATGTTCAAAAATCTCATGTTTTCCTTGTTTTTTTTAAACTAAAGGCAACTATGTGGAAATCATGATTTGGGACTACACCGAAGGTATGTATTTAGTAAATACTATTTACTGATTAGACCACTGTACTCTGGCTCATACCTCTGCATTAAATTGTAAATAATGTAATTTTGTATTGAAAATATATAGACGTAGACCATTTAATTCCGCCTTATATTTGGCCAATGTACACATCCGTATTTCCACACATTTGGGCTGCTTCCGCGTTTAAGGGTGCTTTCGGAGAGAAGCTTTACAATGTAGACATCAGTCGACATGCTCTCAATCACGTTTCGTGGGTATGCTTATACGTTTTTCCTGAAATTTTGACAATGTAATTTAATTATAGTTTGTACCTCTTTGAGTCCCATTTTTCTCATTGGTCTTAGTCTTATATATCATTTTTTCAGCTTAAAACGTTAACTCGCGAAACTGCGGTAAGTACATGTAAATTTTTTTTACATATATATTTTGTTTCATTCGATTTCCTCATTTTAGTAAAAAAAATCCTATCTTCATATTATATTCCTTTGATTACACAGAGAATAAAAAACTTCCGAGGAATAGCGCTCACTGGATGGTCTCGCTACGATCATTTTGCCACATTATGTGAATTACTACCGGTCTCCATCCCATCGCTCTTGTTCAATCTTCTTTTAATAAAAAATCGGGATGTGAAAACGAGTGCGTCGGATTTGGGGAGCATTCTTAAATGTGATATTACCCGAATCGATGATGAGATAAGAGATTTGCTCTCTCAATGTGTTTGGAATGGAGACAAGCTGTATCGTCTGTTGAAAGACTTTGGGACTTTAGAAAATCAAATTACAGAGTCATTATCTGGAACACGGAAGTCCGGATGGTTTACACATTGGCAAATCCGTCATAACTACACAAATCCATGGCGTCTCATTTCACATTATAATGACTCCGTCCGACTTTTAAATAGTCTGAAACTAGCCGAAACGAGTATTAAGAATGAATTGAATCAAATTTATAACCCCAAGACTGTCAAAGAATGGATTGGATCTGTTATTGAGCCACTCAGAATTCAATTACAGAGTGTCATTAGTGAGATTCAAGTTCTGGGGAATCGATTGATATGGGACTAAACTCATCCTACAAAATATGTACTCGTGTATTTTATACTTGTCTATTATGTATTGTACTGTATATATTTACTTACGATTAGATTTTGTGCATTTATATAAACTTACAAGTTGTGTGTGTTTGTTTTTTGTGTGTGATTCTTTTTAATGATATTTTGTACATTGTATTTTAGAAATGAACGAATCTTACCACAAAAATGTTATGTAACCTAATTTTAATTCGTAAATAACTATTTATTGTTGAAATAAAATCAAAGGAAAATGTGTACACTCTGTGTGAAAATGAAAACAGAAAAGACTTATTCCTTTATTCAGTAGCCAGTACGTTTTATATTATACACAATTGTTTTTATCGATTCCTATATTCAGACCAAATTTCACACCCATAAAAGTCCTTATTTTAATTGTTCATTATTTTTTGTCTCATTTTTGTTATTGGAAAAGTCCGATAGACTTTGGAGACCGTCGACCATCAAAGTTATATAATTCAAAAGAGAATTTTCTAACCGTATTTGCGCACACATGATAGTTAAATGACTTGGAATGGCCATATGGCAATATATCTGTATATCTGTAATAGGCAGGAGATGAGTATAGAAGATAGATACAAAGAGAATTGGTATAGAGAGTATTAATAGGTATATATGCATATAGATAAAGTATTTTTATGAAAAGTTATATACTTGTAGGTAGAAATAGTAGGTGAAAATGTGTGGAAAAAGTTAATGTTTATAGAAGGTACATATTACTGACAATTCAGTTTTTGTCAATAATCTTCATAATCATCATAATTTTTTATGGCAACAATCGACAAAAATGATATGGGTAAAAGTATCCATCATCCTTATATGTACGATTTAGTTTTTTTTATATTCACAACTCTGTAGCTTTTGTAGCAGAAGACGAAGAATATTATTATTTTAATGAAAACAAAATGGAGATTAGAAGAGAAATTCTTGTTGTACACCCAAATGAGTAGACAAATCCAGAACAATTCGGCTTAAATGATCCGAGTCAATGGTCAAAGTGACGGGTGCACTACTCGGCTGATAGAGTTTCGACTGAAAGTTTTACACACAATTATATAAATTTTTAGAATTAAAGACAAAAAATCGGATTGTGTGTATCAAAAAAGCAAACACGCGTGGAAATATTCGAAGTTGTATATGTAATTCATTTTAAAGAAATTTTTCAGTAACCTGGAAAGATTTGTGGAGCCCGAGAACGGCACAGCAAAAGACATGACGAAGAATGAGCAAGCGGAGAAAGTCGTCACCGAAGAATTGAAGGATTTGATCGTCTATATATACATATAGTAATTTCAAATGAAACAAAAAGGAATGTCAAATTTTTTAATAGAAACAAAAAACTGAAAGGAATTTGAGAAAGTGTAATGTAAAATGTATACTGATGAACTTACCATGATAATTCCTACAGATGATCCGAGATCCTTCCGCCATAAACCGATCAATATACGTTAATCCAATTTCCCAAAGTCCAAATGGTAAATTATCAATATTGGTCACAGAGCAGAATGCTGCGAGTGGACTATGAAGGAATAAAGTGTAGAGGCTTCCACGAGCTGGATGTGTCTCTGATATATAATTGTATACAAAATTAAAAATACTTTTATATGCAAAAGATTTTTGTTTCATATATACAGTATATATATGAAGTTTGTATATATATGTATGTATACAAAGTTTTTTTCTTTGTGTGAAATATAAAGACCTTGTAAGTACGCAGGCACATTTTCCGGGCTCATAATAACGGCGTAAGGGAATCCAAAAGGACTGGAGACTTCTTGAAATATTGTTGAATTATCCGCATCCACAACCATAAAGAAAGGTTTGCGTGTGAACGTTGTCAAATCACCCGGGTATAAACTGAAAACATAGCAAAAAAATCAGTTACTCATCCCCTCCATTCAGTTACTCTATCCATTTTCAATAGTTCAAATCGACAACATACATAATAATATGTACAGTTGTTAAATGAATTAAAATTTAAAGTGTGAATAGAGTCCACTTGAAATTCTTGGGTATTTTTTTACGCACCACTGGCCTTCGATAGAAAATCGATCCGGAAATGGTTGATCTGTTTTCTTGCCTGTGGCAACCCCTCCAATGTCATAACCTGCAAAATGACAGAACAGTATACTTTGATGAGTAATATAACGATTACCCTTTTCTAAAATCTAAACAATAATGGCAATGGCAATTATATGGATGGATATGATAGTAAATTGTATATACCTTGTGCTTTACAGCCCTGCACAACCTCCACATGGCATTTGACCTCATCGCAAGATACATAGAGCAACATGACACCATGACTTGTTACATCCTTCCAAGAACAAGTCAAATACGTCATGAGACTGTCTATACTGGGTTTGAAGAGCATTTGCTTGTGTGGATTCTCACGCTTAATCCCTCCACTGCTAGTATTATCTTCGGCGGGTTCTCGTTCCAATGTTTGGAGTAAACGAAACATATCCATGGTCAACTCGGAAAATTTCGATTGATCCTGACGATTCCCCATTATTACAACTTCTTCCAACTGAAGGTTCATGGCTGCTGTTTTTTCTAACGGTGGATTCGATAGTTGTGTAAGCCTATACAATAATTAAAATTCACCTTATTAGGTTTTTCTATATTAGTTTGGAATAACATGAAAATGCATACTAGTATAGGTATAGTGATAAAAAATAAAAAAACTTTCACTCGAGAAAGTAACTTTCACTTGAATGATTTTTTTTATGTAAGTGCAACCTGTGTGTAAGTGTGAGGGGGGCATGAGAAGCGTCCAAAACTCGTACTGGTGAATCACACTCGATAAACATTTTAATTTCACTGAGAACAATGGACCACTCCAGCTGATCTTCAGGTTCATAGGAAGATACATAATCATCAATTTGACTCGACAGCTCCTAAATTATCAAATCATCATTGATTAGAATTATATATACAATCAGATCATAAAGAAAACAAAAAACAACTTGTATATTTACAAATTTCCAAGCTCTTCTGTCAATAAGAAAATTATAGCTTACCCTGACGAGTTCTTTGACATTCTTGATTCGTTTGAGTAGAAGACAAACGACAATGAATCTTGCCAAATACCTCAATTTTTTCACGATGAGTTCCGGAATGCATTCTTCCCCTTCTTTGCTTGTGTAATATCCACGTGCTCGAATGGCTCCGTAGAATTGAAATGCTTCATTTAAATAATTGGTCTCACTCGTTCTCAAATAGTAATGATAATACAGTTGTCCTATTTTACTTGCAATCTCTCCAATTTGCCATCTTTTTAAATTGTAATATTTGTCCAAGACCAATCGATGCGTTTGCTGTGGACGAAATTAATGCGAAATTTCACGAATTAGACTATCAATAGCAATACACAGTGTACACGTACACAGTCAGGAATAAGGAAGGTATTATATAGGTCTGTAGTAGTGTAAATTATGAGATGACTACGCGTATACATTGTAAAGTTGAAAGGGCTGACATTTAAGGATGTACTGAGAAAGGTTAGATAGACGGACAAAAAAGAGGAATGTGCGTTCAGTTTTATTTTGTACCGACGAAAGTGTTAATAAAGGAATCTCCGGAACACATTTTGAACCGAAAAAACATTAAAAAATTTTTTCTTTATTTACCTGAAATTTCCATAATTTTGTATACACATCAAACGCTCGGCCGAAATAAGTTTGCCATTGCTTATGACCGTATGAGGGGAGATCTCTATATATAAAAAAATAAACATGTATATATAATAACACATATTTCATCATTTCATTTTCATCTTCATCACATTAATAAAAATTCACACATATTTTATTTACACATGATAATCGAGAAATTGATGAAATCCTATTTTCCCCTACACATTTTGAGTGCATATAGATGATGAATAATTAACTACTCCAATGAAAAATGATGAACTCACCTCAAACCATTAAAAAGTTGTTTAGACTTTTCAAGGAAATGACAAAATTCCGTGACGATTCGTTTATCTTGTAGATCCGTGTCAATGGATGTGGGAATTATATTATTATTTTCTTGGTGAACCATCTTGTCTATCGATTTTCCATTGGTATGTACAAATGTGTATTTGGTCCTAGTCGTCGGAGTAGAGACAGCAGCGGAGAGTCGTTTCTATATATTATACAGTTGGACTGTACAATGTACAAGTCTAGTCGCTTTTTTACCCTATAATAGGGTTTTTCTGTTGGTGGTGCTTTGAGCTTAACCTTGTGCCACCGTCTAAGTTCATGGTAGAGTAGTATTCGGGTATTATTATTTTCAGGAGGAGAGAGAGAGAGATAAAGAGCGAGAGTGACTGTGTCGGGTATTTGCGCTGTGCTTTTGTGCACTGCACACACACACACACACACACTCATACTCACTCTCAGCAAAGGCACACACACACAGAGTAAGAAGAGAATATAGGCGAGCAGAGAGAAATTTTCACGTGTTTTAAAATTCATTTTCATTTAGTTTTTGTGTGTCCCACAATTTCCACTCTCATCCTTCTCATCAATGTATTAATTGAAGGATGATGAACGGAGAAAGGTTCATCGAGTTAAGAAAGGATGATAAATTTTCTTCTTTTGGATTCAATATTAAAGGCGGATTTGACACAGGTTTGTAACACTAAGATTTTATATACTTGACTCTCTCTCTCATCTTCGCTCTTACTATGTTTCTCTCGTCTATTATTTATATGTATATACACACACTCTGCCTACTTTCAACGTCAAGGTCGGCTAATATTCTCCGCTCTTGATCTCTACATATGTAGTCTGAAGACACAATTTAATATTACATTGGGAAATTGTTGGAGGACATAATTATTTTGAAATTTTAAACGTATTCGACGTATACACAAACTAAAATAAGAAGTTTAGTTATTGCATATGTTCATGATTGAATCGTTTTTTGAATATGTATATAGAACTCAAACTTTCCTTTATTTTTGTATGAGCTGTGTGTATATGTACTATATACTTAATTAGTATTTCAATAAATAAAAAATACATTTAATAATAATTTGTATGTAGGTAGTATGTTTGGGATTTATGAGTATATAGTTTTTAATGAAATGAAAAATGAATAAAATATATAGGATGTCCAGTGTACGTGTGGAGAGTGGAGCCTGGGTCAATAGCTGATCGTTACGGGCTCAAATCAGGTGATGAAATACTTCAAGCGAATGGCATTGACTTCCGGCACATTGAACATTGTGAAGCTCTCAAGATTCTCAAAGGTCAACATAATCTGTGCTTGTACGTGAAAACTCATCAAGAGTCTCAACATGCAACGTACAATCATCAATCCAGTTTGGATGAAGATAGTATAATTGGAAATGCAGAATTTTATACATGGGTTGATCGTCTTGGTGCTCCTGTCTCGCCACCAAGAGCCGGAGACTCTTGGACGAGAAGAAATGTCGAGATTGAAATTCAGCCAGGACAAAATTTAGGTTTGATGATTCGTGGAGGCTCAGAGTATGTGAAAAAAAAAAAAAAAACAAAACAAAAAATAATACCTATAATAATAGTATGTATGTATGTCATGATCATCATAAAATTAATATTATTGTTAAATTGCCAGGTACGGTCTAGGCATATACGTTACGGGTGTTGACCCAGGTTCTGTAGCTGAAAGAGCAGGACTCCAGGTTTGTCCTTTCTGTTTTTGTTTTTATTCAACCAATTATTTTTAATATGTATGATATGATATGTAAATTGGGAATTTATTATTATATAATTTATGAATTTGTTTGTAATTAATTTTTCTGTATAGCGTGGTGACGAAATCCTGGAAGTAAATAATCGTCAATTTACATCGATAACTCATGATAAAGCCGTTTCAATATTAAAATCCAGTCGGAAAATGTCAATCGTTGCTTCCTTTATTGGGAAAATCCCAGCAGACCTAACTTTTGAACCTCAAGTGAAAATAATTGAAGATGATATAGACAAAACTTCAAATGATGAAAGCTGCGTGGAGGGTAAAAATACTAAAAATTATATAAGTTAAATGATCGAATTAAAACATTGTAACATAATAATAATTTGATGGGATCTTGTCCTGTGGAATTTGATATAAAAATCTAACCAAAAAAAAAAAAAACAATTTTTTGAAATTTTTAAAGAGAAAGCAAGGACTGTACTCACCAAATCCGAACACTCCAGATTCACTTTCTACCGAGTTGAGTATCAACAAGGATTTTTACCTGTTCATACTTTTGTGAGGATTCTTTTGGAACTCCTCTCTACTCATGAGAAGGTTTGTTGTATTTATTAAAAATTTACACTGTTTCCCACATACAAAAGAGAAAGTACTCGGTAGGGAATCTCGAGAAAGTAGAGAAAGCGCGTGGAGAAAGTAGAAAAGTAATTCAATTTTTTTTCATTAAATTACAATTATAATTATAGTATACACTTTTGACGGAAGTGCGTGAAATCATAAGAATACCCGATAGGATCACCTTTGATGAACTCATCTATAAACCCGTGAGCATTTTACCTCTATTTAATCGTATATTTAATTGTGTATGCATGTAAGTATGTATTCGAATATTTCAATCTTAATATGAATGCAATTATACTAAACGAAATTACAGGGACTCGGTGACAGACCAAACAATAATACTTCTTCAGACCTTGTTTTCCTTCGTGATTTTAATTCCAAAGATTGTTCCACTGGACCCATGGCGAGGTATATACAACAATTTTATTATTAGCGTTTTTTTTATGCTTTGTTTATTGACACATTATAGTTTTTTACAGCACATTTGAGAATAACATGACATTTATGAGTGGGTCGTTGCAATTTTTATGCTGTTCAATGGGTCGATTGTACATAATTAGTAGCAGGTAATAATAATAATAATAATACTTGCTGTTGTGTAGATCACCCAATGGAAGTGCTCATTGCAATTTTAATAGTGATGGCAGACCGTCATCGCAGCAGCAGCAGCAGCAACATCAACAGATTGGACTTGTGAGTGCATTTAAATATTTACAAATATTTTACAAAAATCTCATGTCAAAAATTTGGTAAATTATAAATTGCATTTTGGTGGAATCAGTGAATCTCCGTTCTCTTATTTACATACTGAAAAGGATTTAAAGATACGTTATACAGTTTTTTATGGCTATATAGGGATGTCACATGTTTATAACGTTGTTAGAACTTATAATTAAAATTTTGTACATTAAATTTCCTAGTCTTCAATTTTACGCATACATGCATTAAATAAGCCTTATAAAATGAGTGAAGTATAGAGATTAAAAATCAATATTTTACTCGATCGAATCGTCTGCACATTTGTAATGACATTGTTATACCAAATCACCAACACTTTCACTGACAATATTATGAAACGGTGAAATTCACTCACAGGAATTTAAATCATTTTAATAAGTATACATATATATATTATAATTATTTGTTACTCTTATTATGACATTTGCTTCGTTTCATTGTATATAAGTAAAGGTAAATTATACATAAAAAATAACATTATATCCTTATGCTTATAGGTTCACTAATAATAATAATAATACACTGGGTGGATGGTGGTACAACAAAAAAACAGTATTTACATGTATAAGTATATGTAATAATATTTGCATTTAATACTTTGGCAAAATCACGATTGGCGGAAATGTCAAGCAAGATTAGGCAAATGCATTGTAGATTTAATGTATATGTAGTAACAATAATAACACAGTAATATAGTGGTATAGAAATAAAAAACTGAAAAGGAACGAGATATATATATATATATAGTATAGTATTTATATATATATATATATATCATAGTTTGAAATCTCTTAGCTGACTGGTAATCTTTGTAGTTCGCCCAGAACTTTGTGTAGACGATGATGATGTTGAATCTGATTCGTTAGTCCAGTAGTCTGCTTCTGGTTCCCTGGGTAGATTTCCACATGATTGGGCGGGTTGTTGTTGTGAGTTCATTCCGGATCTATAAGAGAACATGTATGTATACACGTACATGCATAATTTTTAATTTCAATTAAAATTTGAAATATATATAACAAACACAGATGAATTGCGGATACATATCAAATTGAAACTCACATGACATTTAATCCATTAGTCCGACTTCCATTAGTATTACTGTTACCAGTACTACCACTGCTATTTAAAACTTTTGGCCTTGGAATTTTGACACTTTTTAGGTTTTGATCCATGGTTTTTTCTTTTTTGCAATTAAATTAAGTTGACAAAAGATGAGGATGATTAAATAATGATTACACTATGAGAAAAACTATAGAATGAAAATCTCCACCTTAGAATTAAAATGTATAATCAAAGATTCCCACCTGAATGCAATCAAAGTAGTCTTAGTTTTTGTACAGATGTACATTACACTGACGTTCGCCTTCACAATATACTTATAGTGGATAAACAATAGGAGGATGCGGTGAGAAGTGAGACGATTCTTGTTCCATTGTCTTGGTACAATATAAACGAGACAAGAGAGGATGAAGAAAAAACCTTTGTTTCATTATTTTCTATACTAATTAACGAAATTGCACACTTTTAGTTTCAATATGTACACTACCTGCGTATACACTATACACAGATTTCAAAATACTTTTTTGGGGAGAAAATGTGCAATTTAACAATGAGCCTATAATAATAATAATACATATTTATATACTTAGATAATTATAGTTTTATATTACTTAGTAGCCTCCGCACTATATATGAATGTACTATAGAAATTTTAATAAGAGTGTTATGATTATTAATTAATTTATGTATGGGGAAATTTTGCAGACAAGCAATCCCGCAGTACGTTTTCGCGTTAGAATCCAAAAGACAAAGCAGATTCTTGGTATAGGTAAATTCTTATACAAAACCTTTTTCAGTAGTGTATATATATGTAGAAGTGGATAGAAAAACCAGTCCAAGACGTGGATCTAGAAGCCGAGATATTTGAGTTTTCCTATTTGGCC
>JAIUND010003080.1:0-17859 GCA_034699125.1 Gisinianus flammeolus | reverse complement strand
AGAGAGAGAGAGAGAGAGAGAGAGAGAGAGAGAGAGAGAGAGAGTTCCACTGCACTGCCAAGAACTTCAACAAAACGAGAGCGAGAGAGAGAGAACGAGAGTCGAAAGTGTACAAGTAGAAGACACACAAAGTTTGTCTTTGGTCTTTGAATTTGAACTTAAATGAGGATATTTGGATGTGTGTGTCTTTGTAAGTGTGTGTGTGTGGATTCCGAGTCGGAAGATACCCATATGGGCAAAAAAAGATGCCATAAAGTACGGCTTATAAAACAGATGAAGAGATGGGCTAAATTGCTATTAGGCAACTCGAGTTACTCAAACTCTTTCTTTCATCTCTTCAAAATTCTCTATATACATAATATTACATGTATTCTATTTCTTATGCATGCACACATACAGTGTTGAAGACGAGTTGAATAGGCTGTCGGCCTTATCTTAGCTGGTTCATATTTACATGACTACATACAACGATTTTTCATGCTCTACGATATATGTATCTCTGTAGTACATAGTAGTAATTGAATATTCCTTATAATGATAGGTATATCTATCTTCAGTCTCTATATGTATAAGCCACTCGGTTTGCGCCAAAAATATTTTATAAGCCCAACCAATGTTACACTTTAGACTTTGAACAATCCAGCTGTGAGACTTTTTGGAATGTCACATGTAGAAAAAGGTTGCTCCTTTTGGGGATTCATAGGATGAGAATGGAAATAAAGAGAGATAGAGAATGAGAGAGATAGCAAGAGAAAGTAAAAGTGAAAGTTGCAGAATCCTTAAAAGCAATGCATAAGTACATAGCGATGACAAGGACAAGGTTGGAGTTTGGGTTTCTTGGGGGGGGGGGGGGCAGTGGTCCGCGGTTTATAGTTACGCTACGAGAAAAGCCCTGTGAAACCAGTTTAATGATATCATAATTTCCACTGTGGTAAAATATAATGATTTCCGTCCTCTCGCCTTTGTCTTGTCCTCCTCTCATGTTCAAGACACACACACAAAAAGACAAAAAGAGAAAAGGGAGGAGAGATGACCCACATTTGAAGGAAACATTCTAAATTCCATATCGGTTGGCATATCCTTTTTATCGTACTTTCAGATTCCTCTCCTTCCCACTTTTGTCTTCCCTTGGCTTTTCCCTTTGTCTTTGCGTAAAAGGGAAAACACAGGGAGACACGGAGAGTCTCTATCGCTTCATCTCTCTCGTCTTTTCTGTGGCCTTTTCTGCTTGAGCATCAGTAATACAAATTATTACACAACTTCAATGTTACTGGTAGAATGGAATGTTTGGTGATGTGATTTTTTCAATGGCTACTCCTTCCCGTTTTACCCTCCATAGAAAATGAGAAATCTCTCTCTTACCTTGTTATGAGTAATCACGGACCGGAGTGTGCAGTTGACTATGTATTATCCTCATCGACATTATTTATATTTATCGTATGCTGCATCTAAAAAGACAAAAAAAATTACGTCTCAAGTCTCAAGGTCGAGTTTCCCCCATAAAAATTCAAAATATTCCCAACCAGGACCTGCACAATATTAAATTAAATTACATGGACACATAAACACACACACACTTTTTGGCGTTCATGCTGAATGTGAGTACATGCTCTCTCTCTCTCTCTCTGAATATTCTCCCAGCACGACTGCACAGTTACTATTACTATTACTTTTACTATTGCAGATTACGATCTCGTAGATATCTATTCTTTTAATCTTCTTCCTTTCTCCCCCTTTCTCTTGTCCAATGAAAATCAGAGAGCAAGACGGAAAGTCAAACCACACAAGCAAAACCAAGACCAAAAACCAAAAAAACCAGACCACAGAGACTAAATTGAACCATTATTATGACCATTTGACTAGCCAAACAGCCTTGTTCCAGGAAGCTATTAAATGGTAATTTTAAGGAATCCTTTGCTTCCATTTCAGTGACATTTCCACACTCAAATTAAAGAAGAAATGAAACGAAAGATCCAAATAGAACCAAGTTTTTATATATATATTTTGTTCAAAATGGCCCATAAACCTTTCTCTCTCTTTCTTTCTTTCTCTCACTCTCTCGCTCCGATAGAATGCAGACTGAATGTGTGTGCGTGTGCATGTACTTGACATTTGGAGTTCTAAATTACCCGTCATGTTCTCTCTCTCTCTCTCTCTCAAGTCGTTCGTCGGATAGTGCATAAGCATTCAATTTTCAACTGGTTGTTGGTGTGGAAGGGGGCGATCATGGTGGATTTGATCAATAAATATTATCTCACTTACGAACGTCTGTCACTTTGTTCCTATATATAAATAGATTCCAAGCAAGCGCTTGAATTTTTGTCAAGCGACTCTGGAGAGTTTGTTTAAATTTAACCAGAAATCCGTCTTCCGTCCTCCTTTCTCCAAACATTCTCAATATTCTCTTCATGTTTGTTGAGAGTATTTAAAAAATTCGGCTGTAATTTTACAGTTGAAGGGTGAAAGTGAACGTGAATTGTGAATGGGTGAAATGATTTTACCACACAAACTAGAAAACTCGATAATGAATGAATGAAGGAAATGGAATGAAAGATTTGGTGAAGTAAGAGGAGGGAATTTTGCTGGCAATAATTTGCGAATGTGAATTGAAAGGATGTATAAAAAACATATGGAGAATACCTATATCTGTGTATTTGTGTGTGGGGGGGGGGAGAGGAGAAAAGCAAGTGTTTATGTAGGCGGAGTGAAAGTTGAGATGGTGAAAATTGTGGGCGAGAGTGAGAGGAAGAGAAAGCACTCTACGGTAAATCTACTGCTACTGCTGCTGCTGCTGGTGGTTTGGGTGTCAAAAAGCCATACGCATATTTCCTTTACTCCCTGATCGTCGTCACTGAGACTCTCTCTCTCTCTCTCTCTCTCTCTCTCAAGACAAAAAGAAAAGGGAGTAGGAAAAAGAGAGAGAGAAAGAGAAGGATTGAGGAAGAGAGAAAACTAAAAGGGAAAAGAGGGAAAGAGTTGAGTGAAAAGAGTGTGGAGGAAAGATCGATTTTTTCCATCAGGCTTCTTTTCCTCTCCCACATTTTTGCACAACATGAGAATTTCCTTTGATTCACGCCATCCATCCATCCAAATGGTAATGATCTATAAAAACTCATAGTTCGATTTTCAGTTCAACATCCATTTTTCCCTCCCTTCTTCTTCATTTTCTTCATTCTATATCTTTTGGGTTTGGAGCTTATTTTCAGTTACAATATATAATTTTTTTCCACGTGCATAACTTACCCAAGAGAGAGATGAGAGACTGTTCGTATCGTCTATACAATTCATCATCATCATCATCATTTTTCTCTTTTCACTTTGATGTTGTCATGTGGCATGGTAATGTACACACACAGGACGTCCTTTGGTAACTTATTCTGTATTTTGACTATTTTGACACTGAGGGAAAAAAGGCTACAATGACAAATGGATTTATTTCTAACCCTCTTTGGGATTCATTAGAATAGATTTTTTTTTTATGTTGTTGGTTGTTGCTCCAACTCTTTCCCTCCGTAATTTCATGTCTCGTTTCCCTTTTCATTGATATATATATATCCACTGCAATCTCTTTGTCGGCAATCTAATTTGTGGTTTTTATGACTCAAACCTTTCCTCTGGTGTGTTGAAAAAAAAACCCAAATGGAAAAATGATTTCGCCTCGAATTTCATGCAGACACCACTTCAAATTGTATTTTTTTGCTCATTTGAATTCCTTACGAGAATCATTTATGGATGACAAATCATTGTTTTTACCTATGCTGTTTTTACACAAGGGAAGGAAAAACTCGGATGATATTCCAATTATGTATAGTCTCGTTGATTGGCTGTAAACACGAGGAAAGTGAAGGGGAAATACTTAGCCTATTTTGTTTTTCAATTGAAGTCCCAGTATGTACAATTAATTAGAGGAGGAAACACACGAATGACTTGAATTGCTAAATTACATACTTCCTTTTATTCCACCCGTAATGGTTTAATATCACGCGATGGAGACTCAAGATTCCTCCCTCCTTTTCTATGCTCCTGTGTTTGTACGAGCATAAAATGTTACTAATTCCATCGTTGGAAGTGACTGGCTATCAAATGCAATCTCATGTGAATGTGTTTTCCCTACACTGTCAGAAACTCAAGATTAATAACTCCCCCCCCCCCCCCCCATGATGATATTGGAAACAAATGAATTAATTTACCTTTGCTCAACAAGTTGAGGAACTTGGGTGGATTTTTTTTCGAGCTTATTTATAATTCAAGTCAAAGGGCTCCTTACTAACGATAAGTTTGAGCAAATATCTCACTTTATCTTGTCTTCAAATGATGATGATGATGATGAGATACTTGGGAAATTGAGGAGATTCGAAAACTTTTTGGGATTTCCAAAGATTTATAAAATTGGCTGATGCTGATTTTCAAATGTAATTACGGATCTTCTATTTCCAAGTGATAAATCAATTTTAATCCTTTAGCCACTATCGACTATCTCCTAATAATAATTACAGCATGAACCGTGTACAGTTTACAGTGTACAGATAACCAACTGCTGTATATTTTTAATATACCTATTTTGAGAGCTCCTAATGGAAATTCATGCACCCAACTCGAGAGATTCTAGGATATTATGGATTCAAATGTGAATAAACTGCAAAGTCGATGACGATGATGGCAATAGCCACGGCAATGGCCGTCTCGGGTTACATTTTAGGTTGGATGAAAGCTGAGCTAATTTCATATGATAATGGCTTTCTTGGATACCCCAACCAGTCTCACATATCTACATATATATATATATATGTATGTATATCGTATATCGTAGACATATAGTCTCCAATCCCTTCGTCCCTCATTTATACCACAAGGATAATTTAATGCTCTCTGGAAATTACTCAACCATAATCTGTACACTAAATACTAATCACAGATGATTTTAATTAATGCTCCTTTCATCCTGTGAACGACGGCGTTCAAACTCAAAATTCAAAATTCAAAGCTTCTCAACTCGCATATATGTACATAAAACATTTGTCCAGCTCACCTGAAATTATTAAGGATTACAATTACCGATTACAACTAACGACTTTAGAGCAATTTCATATTTTAATGGAAAAAAAGGAGAAAGCCTAAAAAGAGAAAGTGTTGGTATTGAGTTGATGCACTTTGCCGTTCCACAGAGTTTTTTTGTGCATTGTATTTAATTATTGAATAGATAAAAATCTGGATGATCATCAGTCTTTCTTTTATATACATAGCAAAATGAATGCCTAAATATTTTAATCACCCCGGTGTATTAGTAAAAGTACAAAGGTTGTGTAGGTATTCATTATTGCAAGCCTCCACTTTGAAAGATTTCCCTTCAATAATTCAAGAAGCGTCTGTGTACACGACAGACTGTGTTCTCTAAACTTCCTGGTAGGAAAAAAAAGAGTCTCGCATATATATATATATGTATATCAGTACACTGCAGAGGAATATAGAAAGAGAAAGGGGAGACCTCAAAAGTCAGTAAATCAACTAGCGTCTCGTTACTGGTTACTCCTAATTCCGTGTAGATAAACTTTAGCTGAGAATAATGGGTACTTGAAAAGTCATTAGGGAACATCCAACTTTTATATTATGTAGGGAGAGAGAGAGAGAGCGAGAGAGAGAGAAACGGGGATTTGTCTTCGTCTTCTTCCTCTTTTATAGTTTATGTCGGTGCATATATTTCACTTGCGAATATCCAAAAATTCTTATTTTATCCCTTGAATCTTTATCCAGATCCAGAAGTAGATTTTCCATAATACTTTTATTTAGTACACAAACACACATCAGTGCTCTCGATTTCTCATTTTCTCTTCAAAGTTTCCATTTCCTCTCCCCTGAAGGATTTTTGTAAGAGGAAGCAGCGTGTAAGTCGAGCAAAACAAGGAATTTGTGAGCTACATATAAAATAACATTTCATTTTGAAAACTATTTCCTTATGTTTTCATGGAGAGGAAGCAAGTTAGAAGAATCAGAAAATCATGGAATATCTACAGATATAAATACATCTATCGTATAACCCGTGTTTACAAAAAAAAACCCCCGTAAAGTTAAAGCTTACGCCTGATCCTTCACTGAATATGATCCATCGAACACAGTACATTACTTCATTTCCACTAAATTAGATTACATTCAAGACGGAGTTTTTTCCTCCCACCACTTCTTTTTCAACAGAATGGAAAGAGAGTAAAGAGAGGGAGAGGGAAAGTAGGCACAAAACTGTTTCATTTCTTCAAGTTGTTCCATGACATGAACAAAATTCTCTCATGCTAGATAAAGCAGGAAGAAAGATGATGATGATGTGGGGGAACACGAGGATTCTTCACAGGGCGGAAAGTCCACGAGAAGAGTTATAAGATATGGAAATGAAACTTGTTGCAATTCTAGATAGATGAATCTGTGGAGAAAACACCTCATCAACTTTCTTTCCATATAGGAAAATTTTGCCAACGTCTAATGAATTGATTATTCACATTTCAGATTTCCCACAGCCGTATTGTTTTAAAAACAAAAACAAATTCCCGTTTACCTCTGTGCAATAGGTTTGGGGTTTAAACTAAGTAAACGGTATGAAAAAGAAGATACATCGTCAAAAACAACAAACAATTCCACCACGCCACCGTCAACATTTTAGTTGAAAACGCTGGAAAGCATAAATCACGTCAATATATATTTTGGGGAACGCGATAACAACATTTTATATGACATTTGGAATTTGGAATTGATGGAAGACTACCATTTATCTGTTGGTTAAAACATTTCTAGCCACATAATTTTTTTCCCCACACACACATTGAAAGCGATAAGAGAGGGAAATCCAAAATATGAAGGGAAAAAATCCAGTCCCACACATGCCACAATCTGTCCATCTATTTATCTATGTGTGTGGATCCCATGGAAATGTCTTTGTCCCATAAATTTGAATGTCTGAGAGAATTCTCTTCTTTTTTTAAAAAAAAGACTTGAAAGAAACCAGACGACCAAACATATTTAAAATCCCCTAGTCAGAATTTTATGACTTTTGACAGGCGTATAGACACCTCAGTTTTTCTTTGTGAGAGAAGCGACTTCTTGGATAATCTAACATGAGTCGAGAGCTTGGAGAAATATTAAATGCGAGCGCCGTCCCTTCACATATATACGTAAATATAAGAATAATAAAAGATGGTACGAAAGATGGTTTTCGTACCATGAGCACATGGACGAGGTACATAAACTTTTTTACGACAATAAGTAATCCTGGCTGTTGACAGACCGAAGAGGAAAAAATTAGGACGGAGATGAGGAAGGGAAAAGGAGACAAAAAGAGATGGAGAGAGAGAGAGAGAAAAGAGAAAGGTAAAAAAAGTAAGGAGGAAAAGGCGGGTAATAAGATGTTTCACTTTCAGTTTTATCAGTGAAACCACCAGCTGACGACTACTCACTTTCCCTACTGTCGTCGTTCCTACACCAGTTTTTGACTGTACTCCTTTTGAACTTGTAGACTTCACCCAGACAAACACGTACATACTTATTGTATGCGCGCCTGTATGTGTAAAATCCCTGGGTGAACACTCAAATACTGTGTGTGCATGTAAACGAGCCATTTTTGGCATGGGCTGGAACTGACGTTGTCTCATGTATTTCCATTTTGGAGCCTCTCTCTCAACTCTCAAGTCTACACATTAAGTGCAGAGAGAGAGAAAGAGAAAGAAAGGATTTGTGGAGTTTTTTTTTTTTGAATTTGAGAAGGAGAGAAAAGAAGAAACAGATTGAATGAGCCATCAGTCTTATTTTTTTCTCTAATGTCAAACCATCATTATCATTATCACAATATCTGAGGGAAACTTCATCCTAACTGGATTTCCAAGTGCTCCCTCGCCCTCTCCACCAACATATCTTAAATATTCTTATCTCATAATACATTTCTCCATTACCCGCTCCAATTCCTTCTTGCCTTCTCTATCTCTCTCTCTCTCTCTCTCGCTCTCTCATTTCTCTTTATGCTGTATTTACTCGTTCAAATCCGTACACAACAGACATCCAACAAGGTCAAATCATCCTATGAACTCACCAGCTTACCAGATTTCTCAATAAACTAATGGGCTTTCCTATAAATAAGGATCTGCCAACGGATGTGACAATTTCCTCTTCTTAGATTAAACCCAGACTCAAATTAACCATGACTGACGTGAGATTCATATAAATCATATATAGAAAAAAGTGTACAGGATTTTTCAATATTGTGGGCAAATATCTGTGTACTACTTGATATTTGATACCGATAAAAAGTACTTGCACACTTCATATTTACTATCCATTGTATTTTCTGTATTCAATTTCTCTGACTACATACAATAGAAAGAGAAAATCTTGAACGACGACGTTGTTAGCCTGCATGTAATCAATCTTGGGGCTCTTCAATAGTACATTTTCATGTTTCATGGAAAATGTGCTATTGAGTGGCAGTAGCAAATCATAAACAATTCATATTATGTATGGAAAATAACGGGGAGAAGAGAAGAAAATTATAATCTATTTCCATAAATTCCAGTTTTTGTACAGTTTTTGTACAGTTTGTCTAGTTGAGTTGGATGCCTTTTTGTGCATTCATAGGACGAGAAAAGAAATGAATGTTGATTGTAATGATGCATTTATTGGCTTGTTCTGGTTCGTACTCTTCTTATTTTTTCGTAGTTCTATTTATGGGGCGGGGGGAGGGGAAGAGGGGAGAGGGAAAGTCCAACAACTCACGAAACTACAGCGTAGAGAAAGAGCATGATGATTTACTTTCTCCCACATTTACATGACATGCTTTATCTTCACTTCAGTTCAAATTTCCAAGCTCATTCAATCTTGGCTCCCTTCTCTCTTTTCTCTATTTTCTTCCCTTCTTCTTCTCCTTCTTCTCCCTTTCTCTCTCTCACTCTCACAAGCCACGATTCCGATTTCGGCCCAAAATTCCAGTGCAAATTTATTATTGTATGTACCTACTAAACTGGAAACGTGTTATCGTGTTATCCGCATATACTTTGCTAAATATTCTTTTTTTTTTTGGGTGGAAAATTGACGAGAACATTCAACAAGGGAAATTCTGCCCGTGTACATGCATAAGATAAATATACCTGGAATATATTATTCTCTATTTAAGACTAACAGTGCTGGTCCACATTTCATTTTCTTCACTTCCTTTTCATCATCATCGTCGTACTACTAACTTTTCATACTCCAAGTCTATACATATAGTAAAAGAAGTTTAGGAGAGAAATTATTGTGAGACAAAAGTTATGGACGGAATTTTTTTTTTTTGAGAGTGGGCCCGATAAAACAAGACTTTTTTACCATGAAGAACGAGATGTGCCTTTATTTTTTATTTATGGCCACTTGTAAGCACAAACACCTAAGAAAATCCTCCCAGCAACATCCTGTTTTTCGCGTAGTATGCAGTACAAATAAAAACCTAAAACCTACCGTTTTATTTCCTAAAAAAATATATATATATATACAGACAGATATATATTCCAGCATATATTTCCTGGAGAAAAGCAGAAAAACTCGCATAACATTGTACGTATTTTATGTGTATTTTTTACATGGTTTATTGTTCCAGTCATAGCCTTTTTTACATATATATTTCACAATCCCCGCAAAATGCGAGAGCCCTAACATTTCTAAAGAAGAAGAAAAAAAATAACTCGGAGCACGTTTGTAGAGAGAGAGAGAGAGAATGATGGCAATGTGAACTGTCATCAAGTTGTAAAATGAAATAATTATTGTTTCCAAGTGTTGGAGGCTTGGAGCAGTAGCAGCTTGCTTTTTTTCATTTCTGTCCAAACTCTGTTCCTCTATTTTTCTCTCTTTCTCTCATTCGCTTTCTCTTTCCTCTCCTTCTACAACACTAAACTATAAGAAAAACAAACAGATTTTGAGCTATACGTTAGAGTTTCCAAAGTTGTTTGTACTACATTTTTTTCTTAAGTTTCGTGTCAGAGTGTGAGCAAATAAAATGGATTTAAATTTTTACACGACTCTTCTCTCTGCCTCGCTGTGGATCTCTATGTTGACTGCATGGGTGTGTACATGTGATGATGTTTCTGTTTGCTCAAATTCTCCTTCCGTTCAGCTCACACACTGACATACACAAACTTCAACTCACACATGACACTATGTATTGAAAGAAAAAGAAGGAGAAGAGAAAAAGAAAAGCTTCATTCTATTCCAGTGTGTGTGTGTGTGTGTGTGTGTGTGTGTGTGTGCACTCTGTGCACTTTCTTACTCTCGGTAGCCTCGGTATTTCGAGAATTTGAGAGATGTACTCTTACTACGCTTGCACTTGTCTAGTGCAATGTAAAGTGAGGGAGGGAAAGGGAAAAGGATAGAAGTAGTAGAGGAAAATAAAGTGGAAGATGAAGTTTCAAGTTTGTAGTGGGAAAGGCAGTCCTGTGGCTGTGGCTGTGTAGTCTCTGTTGAAAGAAATGTAAATGTATGTAAAGCTGGGATATATGAAAAAAAAAAGCTTTTTCTGTTCTGGAACTCGGAATGTAACATGAATCCCATCGGATTCACTTGGAAAACTTGTCTAAAATCTTTTTCACTCGCCTTTTCTCCTTTTTCTCTTGAGTTGAGAGAATTTTTTTCCGTGATATGTAGACTGAGAACGGAGAGAGAGAGAGGGAAAAGGAGATAAACTGAGTGCACGTATACTGACGACGATGCCAACTGGTGAGTACTCCGTATTTGCCATGCAGTCAACTGATTTAAGCTTGGAGAGAAAGAGAAAAGAGAGAAAGTAATGTATTCTTACAGACGGTTCCCTTTGTTTTTTATGTGACAGACGGATTAGGAAGGTTGATATTCGCAATATTTGCCTCCATATTGTACAGCAAATTGTGCATTGTTATTTTATATAGATGGCTTTTTTCCTCTTCTTCTCTGGGTGAGGTTTTTTTTTGAGAGTTCCCCATTTTTTGCTTTCTCTCTCTCTCTCTCTTTCTCTCTTTGTATACACATTTGGTATTATTTATTCTGCGTGCAAAAACCGACAAAGAGAGAGAGAGAGCACACAGAATACACACATTCACTCACTCACTTGCGAAACATATCATGGTAGCCCTATTTTGTACTGTGTTCTCAGGATTCCTACGAAGAGTCAATTTGACGGGTGGGCTTGTTTGTTTCTGTTTTTTTTGGAGCATAAAGTAGAGCTGATTAGAGTGCAAGTGAGAGAGAGAGAGAGAAAGAGAGAGAGAGAGAGTGCAAGAGGAAAACCTCAGCGGGATGCTTATGGTACATAATGTTCTCTGGATCCAAACTCTGATATGATAGTTAGGTACTTTATTTGTTTATCAAATTCACAGTTTGCTCTGTGAATATTTACACTGTCATTTTATCTATTCCAAAGAGAAACTTGTTCGAGTTCAGCTACAGCTACACATTTTTGAATTGAGTCAAATACATTTTATTTCACTTCCACGTCAATGGACTCGGTTGAATCAAGGGAATTTCTGTCACTTCTACACACTTTACTGTGATGCTCACACGGGGAAATGCTTTCAGGAAATTTAATTAAGTATATTTTGTGTAGTATTTGAGGAAGAGATTCCAGAAAAGTTGTTGGAGTGTACTCACATTTCTGTTTTTCACTATGTACAGAGAGCAGTGAAATCAGCACTAGTGAAAATGAAGATTTTGATATTTTAACGCTTAGTCAATAGTTGAAAACCGGGAAAAAATAGTTTAAAAACGTTGACATGAATGTCGTTTTTAATGTAAAATGAGTTTTCCTAATGAACCAGAGCACTTGAGTTGATTAGTAGTTATTTCTAGGATTAAATTCTCTGTAAAATAAATAATCAAAGTTGACTCATTTCGTCGTCGAAAAATGAAAGTTCGTGGAGGGAAAGTGTATTTTGTTATTTATTTTTTTTATCTTACAACAGAATGAAAAATCCTCTCTGTCATTTTGGCCGCACTAAATCTGTGCAACTGTCATATTTTCATATTTATATATGCTACCATGAATTCATGGTACAAGTGTGACGTAAAACTATGAAACTTCCAGACATTTGTATAGTTAACAAAAAAAAAAGCATAGAGAAAATGAAAATGTGGAGAGAGAGACACAGCAGCAGTTGGAAGGTGAAGACTGACGATGAGAAGTTTAAGTCTCCGGATATTTGTCTTATCTCTAGTTTTCAGTTGTCTCCTTGTCACCGTTGTAGCTGTATATTACTGTATAATGTGTGTGTGTTTGGAGCACTGTGAGAGCTCGTTGGCACCTTGTCATCTTCCCTTCGTAAAAATACATGAGACACGTCGTGTCCCATTTATACCAGTCCAAAGATTTTCCCCTTTAGTTTGTACATAGATTCTAAACCAGTGAGATTTTCTTTTTCCTTTCCCTCCAGTTGGCATTTCAACATTTCAAATATCTATCTCAAATCAAGAGCCACGAACATACTAAGTCGAACAAACTACCAACGTCACAGATTTTTATCCTATAAAAACTCAAAAGACTTTTTTTTCCTCTTCATATCTCCCAGAACTCATTTTAATTCACTTCATTTCCTCCTCACAACTCAAAAGTATGCAGATAGAAGAATATAGAAAAATCTCATCGTCAGAGAGACAGAAATTCAATTGTTTCTAATTTCATCTCATGGCATTTTTTTTATTCCCGCGACCACTTGACTACATTTAATTACGTACACTCCAATTCCAACTCTGGAAAATTCAAGTGTCAATTAAAACGATCTATTTAGGTTTGAGAACATAAGTTATGAGCTAAAGTGAAGCTGGAAAGGAATCCTTTCACATTTTCATGTTTGTCATGAAAATTCTCAAAATTCCAATTTCAAATTGGACGTCATTTCTTTTGGGGGTGAAAACTACCTTCTTGATTTTCTGGAACCTTGAAGAAAGCTTGTTCTTTTTTCCATATATGTTTTCTCTGTTTAAATTGAAACCAGACTTAATTTCAATCCATCCGTTAAGTTTTATATCATTAGTTACGTCATGGAAATGGAGCATTTCAGGAAATGACTCGTGTAAGTTACCTTTTGTAATTATGCTTTCTCCACACACAAATCTCACACAAATAATGTACATATGCAATGTTTAATTGAAAATCCTCCCGAATTTGGAGTGCGCACAGTTTTGCACTGTCGTATATAGCTTGTGATTTATAATCAGAATAAGAAGGAGGGAGGAGGTACATAATTTGCATAGGTAAATACTTTCAAGGAAATGACTATGTGTAACTTTTGGAAAAGTGTGTAGCGACATACATATAGAAAAGCCTGTCTGCCTGTAGACTGTAGAGTCTACAGTGTAGACTAAATTGAGGGTTTTCTATATGGACTATTTTAAAATAACGACAATGGCAATGACTTTCCCCTCACATACACACTAAACTAACTACAGTATATAGAGACAAAGAATAAGTTTTGTATTTTGTGTATGTCGCCTTTGAAATTCTACATTGTACACACATTCTACACATTCTAGAGTGAAGGCGAACGACAGTCTACTACCCACACAGTCTCTCCACAGTGGTTTTCGATAATTACTCTAGTCTTGAGACAGTTTTCGTTAATTGCACAGAGCAATTAGATTTTGTGCAGATGGGGGAAGGCGCACGCGGTAGGGGGAAGAAGAAGTTATGACGTCATCACCACTAACTCCACTTGGCAAAATGAGACCGTATTTTAAACTTTCAACTCAAATACTCTAAACGCGTAAATTATAAATGGGAAAAGGCATTTGCCGAGAGAGAGAGAGAGAGAGAGACGAGACCTGTACCCCGTTTTTTGTAACAGTCTTTTGTGCAACACCAGCCGGAGGTGTCTTATTATTAAAACAGGAAAAGATTTTGTACATTGTCATAGGATAGACGTACAATTTATCTGACTGTACATATATACAAATGAGTTTATGTGTGCAAACGTTTTTTTGTTTCATTACAAAATGCAATTTTTGTTTTACCTTGTTTCCTTATATGTACACACACACACACACTCACACATAGCAATTTTTGCCTTATCAATGGCATGGCAAATGAAATGAAAGTACAGCTGAATATTGATCTGTCGATGAGGTTTTCTACCATTTCTCTCTTTTCACTATATTTCCCACCGTCGAGAGCCGAGTATAGTCACAAAATTGAGAATTGAAGTTTCCAATCAAAGTGAAGAAAGTGAGTGTGAAAAAGTATCGTATATATATATATATATGTGCGAAGGGGGAATCATGTGAAGATTTACGTTGACCATTTGGACAGTTGGTATGAGAAATGTGAATACAACGAGTGACGGAAATGAGATTTGAAACGGCTGCCCACATTAAATGAGGAGGGAATGTGTCATTGTAGATCTGGAATGGTTCCTTTTCTGAGTTCTCTGACTTGGTTTGAATGTTTCAATGGAATGTACATGGCGGATTTTTCTGTACTTTTCCCTCCTTTCACAGAGAGAAAGAGAAAGAGATGTGCAATGGGATTCTTTCCCGACACTATTCAATATCCAGTTGAATGTTCTTCCATCTTAATAGATTCAGACTCTCTCTCTCTCTCTCTTTCTAGACTGGCTCAAGTCGAGAGGGACAGAAAGAAAAAATCCATGAGAATAAATGCGTATGGAAGTTGTGGAAAGGGGAAAGTGGGTTTTTGCATCTTTCCCATTCACTTTTTTTTAATACCTTGGACTAGGACTCTGACTGTTCTGTTCTGTTCTGTCTGTCTGTACATGTGGAATCGAAGAACATTGAAACGAAGGCATAAAAATGCAAATTGTTCTATGGAATGTCCTGTGGACTAATAACACCAAAGCTAAGAAGACAAGAAGAGCTTCTTCCACTATACTGATAGTTTTCCGATATTATAAGAGAATGCATATACACAGGAAATATACTAAAACCGGCGATATGTGTAAAGCAAAATCTCTTTCATTCGAGTTCCCTATCCATCTTATATATATTGTATTAGTATTGTATTAGAATTACATTATCCTTCATCTTACATTTCTTTCGGGGTAGACTTTACTTTCTTTGGCTTAGAGAGATTCTAAGTTGGTTGGAGGTTTTTCTGTGTATAGTTTGATGGATATATTGTATAGAGGATTCCAAAGGATATGGAACATCATAAAAAGGAAGAACCACATTCGCCATTATTCCAATTACTCCGCCTTTCTACCTTCAATTATTTTTCATCTCTTTCTGTTAATAGCCTAATTCCTTCCTCGTTCCATCCCCGTTTCCGTTATTTTCTTTCCCTTAGAATAATATCCGCTGATACAGAGGAGTTGAACATTGACAGGCGAGAGAATCTGCTTCTTATTTAAGACTATTCACTTTTGTATCCTTTGAATTTAAACACGGAGATTAACAACTAATTTACTTCGGAGTAAATTGCTCTCTATCTTAATTTTTTTTATCGCATTTCAATTTCAATTTCAATTGTGAGGGGGGAAATGATGAATTCTTAAACCATTTTGATAATGATAATAAAAGTATATAATTTTTTTGCCTTTTATTTGTCTTGTATAGGTTTTTGGGGAGTCATTAAATGAAAGTCGTGATCCTGATCGGTCTGGCTATTCTGGCCGATTTTTTCTCAAGCATTTGTTCTTGGAGCAGGCATTTGATAATCTACAGGAAGCTGGATTTAAATGTGTCGCTTCGTGTGGTTCTGGAACAAGTGGTAATTTTCTTATGGTTAGACTAATTATTAATTGAAGGGGGATTGTTTTCAAGTATTTGATTGTCTTTTTTTAGGTGGTTCAGCAGAACTCAAGCCGGGAATGGACATTGAAGAGAGTCGCTGGAATCATTACAATGAATTTGTTTTCGCGAGAGAGTAAAAAATCATCCATATGGCTATCTCAACAAGTCTTATAGTGATTTTTTGCCAATTTTCCTTCAATTGTCTACAAAGTCAACTTCATTTTCAAAACAATGTATTCGAATCGGACTTCAAAAAGAAATCAACTTCCAATATCGACACTTTCAGCTTAAATACATTTCCTGAAATTTCCAAGTATCCGAAAACAAAATCATGAAAAATAAGATCAAATATGCTTATTCTGGCCCAGCTTTAGATCACATTAGTACAAATTCAATCCATTTACAATTTACCAGTATTATTGATCTCGCAGTATTATACTCCATATTACGCTATTGATAAAGAAATATTCTGTTGAGTTTCAACTATGTAGAGAATTTTGACGCCTATATAGAAGCTATATATTATAAAATTGTTGTATTGCTTTGAGGAGGGCAAAGAAATCTTCCCAAGATTTCTATAATTCATAATTAGTCCAAATTTTAAAGTTTACAGGTTACAGTTACGGAATAAAATTATGATACGGGTTTATGATTAATCTATTTGTCATACTGAAAAGAAAAAAAATACACGTGGTGAAAGCAGCTACCAATCACGGCGAGACCATGAAAATGAAGGGAAATGCACCAAGTATTTATTGTACTAGAAAAGTTGATCTCATATATTAAATTAAAATAGATTCTGGCTAGTAATAATATATAGTTGATGATTGTTGACTAAAAACGCTTACAGTTTACAGTTTAACAGAGAACAAAGGGCAGTATTAGCTTGAGTCAGCTGTACTGCGTATTTCCTTCAAACTAGATTACTAAATAAAATAAAATATATACCATATACCATAAAATATACCTTACATGAATGAATATGCTTGTCTATCTTAATAATATCTCATATATATTTCAATAGCAATTTATTATAACTATGGAAGTATACAAAAATACAACTTCACAATGGTTGAAGGAAAGTTAAATAATTAAATATGTAAGCAGTACTAAATATGTAGTATTTAGTAGAATATATACAGACAGGTAATTATACATGGATTGTACTTACAATGGAATGACTAATGTCAGGCTTGAATTGTTTTTCAGTATATTATATAGCAAATAGCGAGTGTTCATTATTCTTTTCAGTATTTTTTTTTTTTGTATTGGGCATTGGAAAAGGATTTTTTTAAATATATTTTATATATATATACTGTTGATTTGTAAAGAAAAGTACTTGATAAAAATGGATGAGGCTGCGAAATGATGCCCCTGAGCCCTTGCAAAATAAAAAAAATAAACTAACACCTATATCAGGGAGAAAAGTTCATCAGTTTCTCAATGTCAGATCGGAGGCTCACCCATGAGTTGACAATCATTGTTGTTGACTTTGTCAAGGAGAAAGTTCAATTTATGATTGTCCTCAATTATTATTCAATTAATCAGTGAAGGATTATAAAATGTGGAGTTACTGGATGAATACTGCGTGTATTTGAGTGGAGAATGAGACCAAAAAAGAAACATATATTATTACGAATTGCAAATTTTAAATGAGTTGTTAGTACAATGGTTTTGTATAATTATAATTTGAAAAAGGAAAAATATGATGAATGAGGGTAATATGTGATGAATTGTGCAACGTACAACGGCTATAAAAAAAAGTATAAATTACACTGTGCATATATCATACATGTATGTATACAAACAAAAAATTATATTATATATATATTGTATGAAATCTGTGAAATATATTATGATGATGATGAGTATTTTGTAGGACAAAATATTTCTTTATTATTGTATGTATATAATATGTGGATGAGATGAGACATTAGTGAAGTTGCACAGTTTTAACGAAATCGTTAAAATATAATATCTTCGTTAAAAGAAAGTAAAGTTAAGCGCAACATTTCTTTGGCATACCCTCACCTTTGGACCTCACACTTCAGTGTTGTATATTCTGACTATATGTTGGATTGGAATCGGGGTTTTCAATGGCTGAATAGGAATATTAGGAATTTCGAGAAAATTTTGGATTTTGAGGGT
>JAIUND010003079.1:0-17860 GCA_034699125.1 Gisinianus flammeolus | reverse complement strand
TGCAATTCACGTAACACTGTCGACAGCAGGCATGGAAGTGTATAAACAAATTTCGTCACATATACGCTATCAGGCATCGAACGCCTTGACAACACAACGTGACATATACGTGATCCGAGCAGATGAGGTAAAAAAAAAAATCTTTGCATTTCTGTTCGTCCATCACGAAATCCTGAGCATCGCGTAATTAATATGTAATAAATGTGATTTGAATCCAATGAGATTTTATATTTCATACCCACGAAAGTCTGTGAAAGAAATTGAAATTCACATTTGCAGTGCTTCAACGCCATTTGATTTTGAATTTGTTCGTCGATCTAGACACTGATTAATGTTATGTGTGTGGACTTTGTCGTCTTGGCAGGTTGAAAAGGAGAAAATTCAAAGTTCGGATTTCCTATATGATTACATAAAGACTGGAGCAAGTTTTTATTAGGTATTTATATGGACATAAATTATGGATTAGGTCGTGGAGAGCTGGGTAAAAATTACCACCGACGTTAAAGTTAAATAATAATTAAACTACTGAATATAATTTATTGACGCCCACATGTTTTTCGTAGCTTGGACCAGTCTACATCAGATTCGGATGGTAGTTTCAAGAACAAAGGTCAAATTGATAGTGTTCGCGTGACTTGACAAATACTTGCAAGAATGGCACTGCAAACACTCTGTGTGTCATTCGCTTGTTCGTGTGTTCACGCAAACACTCTTTCAAAAATCATATTCCTTGGTTTAATAATATTTTTGGCCCACCAAGACTTTTATTTGCTTGTCATTGCACCAAATATAAGCTTGCAAAAAATCATGGAACACTAAAACCAAATGAAAGACTTTTTCAAGAAGGTGGTCATTTTTACCCGGCGTATCCTTTTGGAGACCCTTTTTAAAAGTTGAATATTTACTAGAATGAATTAAAAATTGAAGAAAAAGTAAATGAGGCGTCGATGGACAATGAGTCAATTTCTCGTATGACGCATTCACAATCCCAATTCCTTCATTACAATTCGCGTAAATGCGAAAAACTTTTGATGGTCATTTTTACCCCGTCCTCCTCTATATATATTAAAGCTGGAGGATTTCCGCGTTTTGCCAATCGACTGATTTCCATACCATTTTAGCCATTTCTGAGCTCCTCCAAAAACGCCCAGACGACCCAGATGAACCAAATGGATAGCAAATCATTCCCAATGGTTTTAATGAAGTGACTCCAGTCTCCTTGCACAACAGCTACAATGCCCAAAATGAACGAGATGACGACCATCAGTGTCTTCACCATCAACCAGATCTGGACGAGTCTCTTCGATCCCTAAAAGTACGTACGTATGATGTATAGGTAGTTTAAAAATCCCTCACACTGGGGATGATTTTGTAATGATTTCGAATCGTGTCAACAAACCTTCTCCACGCCCACGACCAGAAGAATCCCATAAATGAAGTGAATTGTCAACAAAGCCAGGAGTAAGATCACCATGATAATCTCAACGTTCACTATATATCCATGAAGTAAAACAAATTACGATATTGAATCATATATAATTCCACTTAAAATATTTTTTGAAAACCAATCAGAACAAACCAAAAGCTATATAAATTAAATCTTACAATAATCGATATTATTTCCTTCGTTTGTCCACTCCTCTCGCGCTTTGGGATCATTTTTTAAAAATATCAACGCTTTGAGTCCAAAACCGCCCACAATCAGAAGTACAATTAGATCAATCTACGAGAAAAAAACCAATATCATTACTATAAAGTTGAAATGCCAAGTGCCACAGTCTTAATACATAAATAAGTAAGTACTCACAGTTTCCAAAATCCCAATGACGAGCGCACCTGTCCGCAAACTCATACAGCCACAACATGGATGTATTTTGAATCTTCCGACTTGAGGCAATCACGTCAGTATATATATTAGTAATTACGAAAATTAAGGACGACTTGTCACAAAAATTCTCTCTGTAATGACAAGCAGTACCTTCAGTAATATATACAGCAGCATCAAAAAGGAGAAAAATATGTACTCAAATCGCTCAAACGTTTTCCTCGACATGCGACAGTCTGCTAATGTGTGTGAAGAGATTTTTATGAACGTAGAACAGTTGGAAATGGAATATAAATCGCACGGATGGTCGTAAAATCTTCGTAGCCAAGCACCATATGATTAAAGCAAATTGTAGGCACACACGTTAGCTAGTCAATGTCAATGTCAATTGGGAAATACATTGGAAAGGCAAGGAATTAATACAAAAATAATGTACTGCTCTCCACCGATTGCAATGAAAACAATTCAAACTTACATATTTATACAAACTCTTTGTATGTACAGCCATTTTTTGCAGGCAATTTTATGAGCGGCATTGAAATGAGTGCACTTTTAACTACGAAACATTGCAAACTGAAAAATTTGTGAGGCCACCAATTACAATTATTCCCTTGCAACTAATTTAAAATGAACATTCAAATTCAAATTCAAAGGAATTGCAGAATTTGGTCATTTAATCCAAATTTTGTGTAATCTACTTCATTCTTGGTGGGTAAAACGTCTGCGGCCATTTTAAGCGGCGTCGAACTGGAACAAATCAAATAAATAAATGAAAAACTTCTGTGGATTCTGTTCCTCTCTGTGTCATTAATCATTAACACAACGAATGCGGGGAAATTGATATTGAAAATACAAAAGGAATTCAAACGACTTTACTCGATTTACTCGATTTTGAAGAAGTTTAATTGTATTTTTGCTCGAAAAACATTTCAACGGATTAATTAATTTCTTTAAATCAATACGAATATACGATCGTATCTACGGATTTTGAAACCACGACGCAGAGTTTACAAGAGTCGTGGAAAAGTGATCTGAAATTAAAGTGCACAGATTTAATTTTGTAGTTTTTTAAAATGCTTCATTGGCATTCAATAAATGAATGAAATGAAACTGAATTATTACAAAGGTCAGTTCATTTTTGATGGCATATAAAAAATACAAGTACATATACACAAAAAAGATTTTCATGTACGACTTTGACGCCGTTTGAAAACAAACGCAGCTTTCAGGACCACAACATCATTAGGCTAGGATTCCGCAGTCAGTTTTTTATGGGTTGTAAACGGGACAGAAAAACAAATTCAATTCAATTCAATTCATATATATCAGCGGAGAATGAAAGTGAAGACGTTGACTATATAGACTCTGCATGCAGACTTGACTTGAAACTTTTTCTCGTTACTTTGCTATATATATATATATATGTGCTGTTGTCAGTTGATCTGATGGAGGCTGAAGGTGAGTGAAATGAAAATCCTCCGACTCGCCCAACAACAACTTCTATACAACAAGATAATTTGTAAATGTCAGCTCAACGCATTTCTTTTCCAATTTTCACATGTTCAATGTTTGGAGTGTGGAATTTGGAATTACAGTACACAGCTTTTTTCATCCCCTCCAGCTCAAGTTTGTATTTGATACGAAATCGTCTCGTTTTTCCTCACACACATATATATTAGGTGCTATTTAGATATTATTCCGTTCAAGCTCTGATTCCCCATTCTCCATTCTGTATGCATACACGAAACTTACGTTTAAGTTCAAAGGCTGAAAATAAAGCGGTGTAGGTAGAAATCTGTTTCATGTACATTGTATTTCAAAACCGGCCAAAGTTTCACTGGTATTAAGTTTCCACTGCTGTTTTCAGCAACGAACCCAAAAGGGAATAAGAGTCAGGTAATATAATTTATGCACTTACATATAGTTTCGTCTCGTAATTTCAAGTCACATGGAAAATTTCCATGGTCGAATCTGAGCGACAAATGAGAAAAGGATTTGGATTTGGATGGGAGAGTCCATTCTCTGTCTCTCGTCCAAAACTTGCCAACAACACACAACTTGTTGACAGGCGACAGTATAGCAACACAGGTAGAATTTAATTCATTCTCCGTCCAGTTGCTCACCTTTCCTGTCCTCTTGACGTTTACTAGCTTTGTTCATTTGCATGTCAACGTGGGAACAACCAAAAGACAAAACTCAAATTCAAATTAAAATCACCATTTAACTTGAGCTGTGTGTGTGACGACTCAAATCCATTGTACTTGAATTTTATACAAGAGGGTTTTTTGGGTTGGAAACATCATGTCAAGTTATTTGAGTAGCGTGACCTCGTGGGCAAGAAATTTGATACCGAGTTTTGACTTGGATTTGAGGACAAGTGGAAGTGGGAACGGAAGCAGTCGAAATGCGTTTATTTTCTCTGGGGTGGCCATGGCTGTACTCACTTCTGGTTGGTTGTGGAGACAACGGAAAGGGATTTGTCAAGGGGGAAATTCGAATGGGCGGAGACTCGTCGTGATTACGGGCTGCGATTCCGGATTGGGCTTGAGCATGGCCAAATGGGCTTTTGATTCCGGCTTCTCCGTCCTCGCCGGATGTCTGAGTGACCAAAGCGAAGGCGCCCAATTCCTTTGGGACCAAAACCATCACCCAACGATAGAGAAATCCCTGGAGAAAGCCAACAATGAGAATTTTGAGGGGGAGACGACTCCAAGGATTTTTGTGAAGACTCTGGATGTGACTCAAAGGGAAAGCATTCAAGGATTTTTGGAAAAAGCCCAGCAACAATTGCAAAACCACGGTAATTATCTGTATTTTCCAATTTATGTTTTATATAGTGATCAAAATCAATTTCTCTTCATTTTTTAACGGCATTTTTTAATTGTCTTTGAAAATTCCAGATTTGCACGCGCTCGTGCTGAATGCAGCTGTGATGATCCCGGGTGAATTCTTTTGGCAGACGGAGAATCAACTCAAACTACAAATGGATGTCAATTTTTGGGGGTCGATCAACGTGACGAGAGAATTTCAGACACTTCTTTTGCAGCATAAAAGTACATAATTCACAATTAATTCCCTTCGGAGTTTGAAGACAATTTGAAAGCGAATGAAGTTAAAATTCAATTGTGATCATTAAATTTTAAATGTATAGGTCGCGTGATTGTGATTAGCAGTGACTGTTCCAATTTTCCGTTGCCCGGCCTCGCAATTTACGGAGCTTCTAAAGCTGCCCTGGAAAATTGGGCCACGGCATTCCGACTAGAAGTGGCGAAATATGGCGTCACGGTCCTTTCACTTCAACCAGGTCAGTTGGAAATCCTCCAATGTAATTCACAAATCTAAATTAGACTAAAGTTTTTACTTTTTACACTTTTGATGTCTATAATATTCTTGTGTGTGCAGGTTCGTTCCCAGCAAAATCCCGGATTTTATGCGGTCAGGAAAAATACAAAGCGGAAATGAAATCCAACCTAAATGTAACGTCTGTGGATTTCTACGGTCGGACATTTGAGGAATTTCACGAGCACTACATTCAAAATTTCAGCAAGATCCCGCCAATTCAACCCCTCGACTGCGAATCACTGAAAAACGTTTTCCTCACCGTCTTGGAGACGAACGTCCGTTGGAGTTCGATCTTGAAGATTGAGGATTTGGGTACGAAAATCTTTCATTTCCTCTATCGATCCCTCCCACAATCCGCCTCCGACTGGATCGTCTTCAAAGCCATGAACAGCCCCACTTGGACACCAACTCCAAACCATCAAGAACTGGAGGAGAATGAAAAGGATGAGAATTCATGATCATCTCCAACCCATTTTATTTTGTATATCTTAAAAAAAGTAAAATAAAATTTACATTCATTGAAATTGTGTATGCCGTCACTAACTGAAATCCTCCTGCATGAAACAGTAAACGCTCCAAACATTAACTGATGCTCTCGTAAACATTACTTTGACAAAGAAAAACTATTGGCATTTTGGGATAGTTTAACGCCACTCAAAAAAAACAAACACTTGTTAACTTCCCCACCTTGTATAGTAAACAGTGAAGTTGCAATTGCAGTGTCTTTTCTTCTCTTTGCATTTGGAGGATTCATCCAATTAAATCATACATTATAAATTTCATGCTCGTCTTCACCTATTGACATTTGGATTATGCAATCAGCAGGACTCATTTTTCCACGAAACAAAACTCATGTTGTGAAGCCACTGTTAAAAAACACATACAGACGGAATTTTCATTTAGTATAGCAAAGATTTTTATTTAGCATCTTCGTTGTTTGTGTTTGTGTTTACACACAAATTGTGTACATTCAAATGTACCAATAAATATCAAAAATTAATTATGTAAAATTGTAAATGGGTAACAAAAAACTAACTAACAATAATAACGATTGTAATAATATAAAAAAAGATGAATGAAGACACATTTGGTCAGCAGACGGGACCACCCATGGAGATTCTTTTGCTATACAATACAAGTCACCACTTTTGTATATTACATTTCAACAAACAAAATCAAAAACAAAAACAAAACCAAACAAAAAAGCCACGACAGACCGTACGCCGTACATATATACAAACTAAATAAATAAAACGTAGAGGAACTTAATTAAACTGGAGAGGTTGTCAGTCGGATTTTTTGACAGATTTTGAGAAACTGTACAAAATAAATTACACTGTGGAGCATATAGGCAGGAACTGAATTTGCAAAATAGTTTGCAATTGATGTATACATAATGTAGTCCCCTGACTATCTTGTATTGAAAATGAGTTCGTGTGCGAGTGGAGCTCTGGAAAAAGAAAATTTAGACTGCATCGTGGGTTTGGCTTTCCCTTGATTCCAAGTCACGCTGAATCGCTGGAGAATACTCGTGATCATGATGAACATTTCATCGCGTGCCAACATCTCAGCTGTAAAGACAAACAAACAAAAATCGAATTATTTTAATTGTCCATGTCAATTTCCCAATGCATCATTGATTCGTATATTTATTTTTTATATTCAAAATCAAGTATATCGTAAATGCAGACTGAATACTAATAATGAATAAACAAAAAACAAACTGACCTGGACAATTTCGTTTCCCAAAGGAAAATGGATTCAGTTGTTCATGTTTGATGACACGGAAGTGCGTTTGGGATTCCTCAATGGGATTGTCCATGGGATTGTCCATGGGATTGATGGTCACGGACTCTAAGAATCTTTCTGGTTGGAATTCCTCCACATTTCCTCCCCAAATGTCCTCATCGTGATGCATGGCAAAGAAATTGGCAAGGACGATCGTGTCTTTGGGTATAAAATATTCTCCGATTCGAGTATCCTTTGAGGACCAATGGGGAAGGCCGAGAGGGGCTGCAGAGCTAAGTCGGAGACATTCCGAAATCACTGCTTCGCTATAGGGCATTCTGTCAACACAAAAAAAACCGATTATATTATTATAAAATCCTCATTCAAATCCTCTTGAATTGTTGTTATATACAGAAATTCATACATATTTAATTCATGTGATGTTTATTTTTTATTTTGTATTTACCTTCGCCTGTCGCTCAAAACTGGGAAATCCCCTTGAAGAACATCTTCAATTTCCTTCCTCAAAATCTCTTGTTTATCCGGATGGAGAGCCAAATAGAGGAAGGCCCAGGAGATGGAGACGCTCGTCGTCTCTGCTCCAGCCACGAATACATCACCCAGCACACCAACTAAATTCTCCACACCCGTCTCTCCATGGAAACTGGATTTGGGATCCTGACAAGTCCGGATTTGTTCCAAGTAGACAGCAATGAAGTCATGAGTGGCTCCTTCCACATGATCCTTCTCCCGGGACTCAACGTAGGACTTGAGGAATTTGAAGAGAGTCTCTCCACTTGCTTTCAAATCATTCCAGCCGGAGAGTTGAGGGGCCCAACGAGTCACCCATGGAAGGAAAAATAAGGCCATGGCCTTCGTCTCGGTGGCACATTGTGTGACGGTCTGAATGACGTGATTCAATTCCTTATCATCATGTTCAAATCGATGACCCGCAATGATCCTCCAAAGGACGTTCAGAATGTTCACATTGAATCGATTTTGCATTTGAATGGGCTTCCCAGCATCTCGCTCAAAATTCCGGATTAAATCCTCTGCTTCATCGATGATGACGGACTCCATGGAGCGCTTCCCGAAACCTTGATTCACGAGTTGACGGATGGTGAAGCGACGTTGTTCTTTCAAGTGATCCGAGTCACTCACGAACATTCCTGGAGAGAAACATTAATTAATTCATTAATTAATTCGTCTCACATTTCATATGAATTTATATTAGAGAATTTAAAAAATGTCAATGGTCGAATGGGGAAAAAGAAAAACTTACCACGATATTTCCCATTGTTCGTAATGGTGAGGGACTCGACCGCCGGACGGAGAAGAAGATCCGAATTATTGAACGCCTCTCGAGCCAACTTTACATCATTTATCATCACGCTCCTTTTAATTACACAAGAAAGGTAAATTTAATTAAAATAAATCCACTTTTATTATATTATAATGATCCACTTTCAAAATTCAATCAACTCTCGTCAAAGCAATCCATGTCAAAAACTCTTGGTATATAAAATAGATTAGAAACAACTTTTTTTTTTGTTGTCTTTTTGCATTCGTGAGAGAGAGAAACTCGAGGAAAGGACATAAGGAAAGTGCCACAATTACTAATGGAAAACAATTGAGGAATGAGGTGGAACTTTTGAAGACAAAGGAAAGAAAGAAAATCCAACCGGTTTTTGACTTTTGGCTTAACTTTTTTGCTTCATGCATATATATTAAATGCAAAGGAAATTGAATTATTACAATATACAAAGAAGACATTGAACATGGGATTTTTACCTGTACTCGCCATAGTTGACCGAAAATATTTTCCCGTAGTACTTTGAGTATTTCATGAGAAGTCGCTCAATCCCCAAATCTCCAGCAATAGAGAAATGTAGTAAATTCCCCAATACAGGCAATTTGATTGGACCTGAAAGGATTTGCATAAATAAATCAATTAAAGGATTATTATTAAATACTGCACTCTGGAAAATTGGGACCGGATTTTGAATTTTAGTATTTTAGGATTAAAATTCCGGGTTACAAATTTCAATATGAAATATGAAAAAAATGGAACGTACCTGGAGGATAATTTGCATGTTGTCGATTTCTGGAGAGGAACATCCAGGTGATGAAGAGAAAAGCGGCGGAAATGCACAAAGTGAGAAACATTTTGTTTTTTCCGTATGAATTCCCTTGTTTTAATTGTGTGAAGATTCAATTACAATTAAGACGACCGACTTTCGGTTTCACTTTTGACTTGGGCCACAAAAAGTATCAAAAAATAACAGAAAGAGTATTATAATTCTTTGTAGTAGTCTTCTCTATACTTTAAGTCTGCCTTCGTTGTCGTCTTATCAGGATAAATTGTAAACTGTCTTGCTCCAACTTCAAATCGCAATTGAACTTGATTTGGAAATCCCAATCCAATCACCATTTAATTCCAGTCGTAAAAAAAATGAAGATTATAGTAAAATATTACATGTGACAAGTTATAAAAAAAAAACAGAAATTGAGTATATATCTGTAGAAATCCAGTTTTTTCTTCCTCTTCTTTTGTCGACTCGCGTAATTAAGTAACAAAACTCGTAAATTATCCACAAAAAAATATCTCGTTTCGTTTTCCTTTGACTTTCTGCTGCGTGTTGGACCGCTTGATTTCCGTGTGTGTGTGTGTGATGCGTGTGCAGCTTATAATCTCACTGACAATGAGTGACTGCTGGACAAAGTTTATAATTTCCACTTGTAACGCCTTTACGTAATTGTATATAGAGTTTGATGGTAAATTATATAAAAATCCACTTTATTCAAAGCTAATCCACTTACACTTTTGGGCTTGTGTGTATTTAGTTGAGTAATTTTTTTATGATCAAAAATATATCTCGTGTGGAAATCTTTATGTGTTTATTTTATAATTGTGCTATGTTTCGTGTCAAATCCCAAAAATTCAACTTGTGTTTGAATATCGATATATAATTATTATATACCGAGTGTTGACTATACTGGGAACGACTTTGATTTCTTGTTCTGCTTCGTGTGGTATTTCATTTGCAATTGACTCGACTGTTTTGAAGGGTGGTCAACTATAAAGGAATTTGTTACGCCAAAAAAAATTGTTGTTTTGTCAAAGGACTCTCCTCAAATTCAAATTATTCATCGTGTGTGTGGATATTCAACTGCGGAGGAATTGCGCAGATTACGTTTTGCATTCAGCATAATATAAAACGTAGATTTGTATACGATAATAAAAACCAAGACAAGTTTTCCACTTTCTTGTTGTTTGTGTGTGTTTCGTACATTTTTTTGCACCAGAGTCAAATAGTTTCACAGTAGGCCAGGCAGAGGAACAGCACACATGATTTACTTTATGTACACACAATTGTACAGAGAGTACAGGGAAATGTATAATGTAATTTAAATGGAGGGAAAATGTGTGGATATGTACACACAGCGAAAACAAGTTTAAGCTCTGATGAAATTCGTGGTGCATAAATTAAATTAAAGTAAATCCATGGGATTTTCTCCTCGTTGAAGATTCTTCATCGATCATCTCATGTCAAGTCAAACGATCTGTATTTAAGTTGCTATTACGAGACCGGACTTTTTGGTTCAAGTAAACACCATGCACACACAGCACACACACTGCACTGACTTGATTCACAATTAAAATTCAGAGCGCAAATGTCAAGTTCAACTTTCAAGTGAGTATATTTATTTGTGTTGTCTGTTGTTGTTGTTGTTGTTTTCTTTCTTTCTTTCTACTTATTACATTAAGGAATTTTCTAGAAAATGTGGACTGTTTACAGTGTTTACACTGTACACTTTACACTGTGTAAAATCCCTGACCATGCTTATCGACTTTTCTTATATCGTTAGCGTTAGACGGATTTTCTTTTCTTTTTCTGTCCCATCACGTTTTTAAAGCTGCTTTTTTCTTGTCGTCATTTGTGATTTGCATGTTCATTTGGGGATTTGTAAATTTTTTAAAGTGCAAAAAACGTTTTGTTTTCCGAATGAGTCTGCATTTTTCTTGACATTCTTAATTGCTATATAAAAGTATATGAAACCGGCTGTGGTTTTGGTGTTTATGTGTTGTGTGGTTGTTTGTTGTTGGCACTTGTTCGTGTGGTCAAAGTACAGCAAGGAAAAAGGAATCAGATTGCCAATTCCTAAATGAATGTCAACCGACAATTGATGATTTACTTGTGGCGACAAGCACAGTGTGAGACACTTCAGTTGGGATTCTGGAATTGGGCGCTTGGATTTTTTCAAGTATACAATTTGTGGAAAGGAGCTTGAAACAATTGAAACAAATATAACAGATTAAATAAGTATATCGTCGGTTAGGTTCACAAGCGAACTATAACGATTTTCCTTAATTTGCGGAAATGCGGAGACTGCGTCTGTCTTTGTGGGTAAAATCCTGACAAAATTCAGGGTGACAGAAAAGTTCATGGCAGACAATAATGTCGAAGAACCCACAGCTCCATCTTGAGCCGTTTGACCTTTGGAGCAGGTCAACGAAATTAAGGAAAATCATTATAGTTCGTTTGTAAACTTAACAGACGATATCTGTGCTTCAAATCAGTGCCGTGCACAACTTTTTTCGAGAACGTTTCATTTCTCTGTGGATCGGTTATCAAATAATCTGTGTGGATTCGGTTATTTTTTGTATAGAATTAAGTGGACATTAATGCTGCATGTATCCAAATGGGAATTTTGACGAATTGAGTGAAACTGAAGGCATATTATGTTTCTGATATGAATTCCATGAAAATTCATTGTATGTACATAATGTACGATGAATTGGGCAAAGTCTCAGATTCCCTGTGAAAAATGACCAACACTGCTATAAATATATGAAAACCAGAAAAAAGTGGATGTTGGAGTGTGGACTGGAAGCGCCTTTGGAATCGATAATGAGTTGAATATATACGTGGATGTTTGCAAATCTGACTTATTTATTTGTTATTATTATAGATTATACAATGTGTTGTTGTTTTGTTTGTGTAAATGGCCGGAGCTTCATTGAAATTCATCCCGGCACTTGTTTTGTTGCAGTTACAGAATTGAAAAAACGAGAAAAAATGATGAATTGTGACCATTTTCAAAATGTTACTACTTATACTCCTGTTTGTTGGGCTGAGACTGTTTTTGTCTTTGTTGTTTTGCTGTTATCGTTTTGAGTCTACATTTGAATTTTTATAAATGATACTGTTCATGGGAGTGCGACAACGTGTTTCTCTCTCCATTTTTATTTAATTTTTTCCACACAGCACACATCACAAACTCGTTGAGACACTCAGAGTCAGAATTCAGAGACAGAAAAGGATATATCGTCTGTTAAGTTCACAAACGAACTATAATTATTTTCCTTAATTTCGTTAACCTGCTCCAAAGGTTAAATGGCTCAAGATGGAGCTGTGGGTCCTTCGACATTATTGTCTGCCATGACCTTTTCTGTCACCCTGAATTTTTTCAGAATTTTAACCAAAAAGACGGACGCAGTAGTCGCATTTCCGCAAATTAAGGAAAATCGTTAGTTCCTTTTTGAACTTAACAGACGATATATGCTGATGATGATGATGGAGCGGACTCCTGTTGAATACTAATTCGGATTCCTCTCTGTGGGATCTCTCATCGGATTCCTATTCGAATTTTTAAATGTAAAAACATATAGATATCCCTACGTGGAGAAGATGATCAAAGCATTACCTAACTCAACAATAATTGTATAGTGAACTAACTCGACTGGTTTCTTTTGCCTTTTTTGTTCCAGTGCTTTTCCAATGGAAAATTCTCATCGTCGGCGTCCGTCAACGGGGAAGCAAGTGGCATTTATCTTGCTCTCGTTGTTGTTGTTTTCTTTTCATTAGTTTCGTTTGACTTGCATAATTGATTGCATTGGTATATTTTTGCAGATGGAAGGGTTTTGGGGGTTGCTCACTGTGATTTTTATTTATTTATGCGTTTGTTGTTCTCTTCACAGGAAAAAATCATGTTTTCAAATCGTGTTTGTCTGCCATGTTTACACGTGAATTCTAATAGTCCATCCGCTATCCGACGGAAAAGTCAGCAAGAACAACAACAACAACTCGACAAAAAAGGTTTGTTGTTGCACAGGAAATATATGTTTAAGTACGGAATTATGCAATTTTCTATTGTATACTGTCAATTACATTTTTTATTCGTTTCATTTCAAAATAAAGTGTTGTTGCATTTTGCATTGCGCTTGAACTTGCAAGACTTTACAAGTGCATTGTTGCATTGTGAGTGTGTGAATGCATTATTTTATCTATTATTATTGTTTACAGCTTTAGAGAACCCACAACCACAACAACAACAACAAAAAACAAGGAAAACACGATTGTATATGTAATTTTAATTTAGTTCTGTTAGTCGTCTAATGAAATAAACTCCTCTGATTTGCAGCACATTTGCTGTCATTTCTAATTGATTAAGCTTGATCTTGTGGATATTTCACACCGATTTGGGTCCGGATTTCCTCACGCATCTCTGCAATTAAAATGGTATCATCCCAAGTCATTTCCGGGCTCTCCAGTAATCCATTTTGAATACACCTACAAATTTAAATTACAATCAATAAAATTATTTGACTCCACACAACTCTTCAAGAAGAAGAAAAAAACACCACATGAAATTGGGGGACTGTGAGACATATCTGTACAAAAATGGGAGACAAATGTATAATGTTAAAATATACCTTCGGGCTTCTTTGCACTGTGTGAAAAATAAAACAGAGAGTAAATGTTCAGTTTAGATATATAGTTTAAAGTGTGTAAAATAAAATGATTATAAAAATATGTGTTTGCAGTTTTATAGTTTTGCACATGTCTCCATTTTTACCTGATATGAAAGTCCAGTGGAGTTCCAATAATTAATTCGTTGGTCACTGTGTGGTAATTTAAATTCTACGGTCCCTCCGGGCCCTTCCAATTTCGTACTCGACCAAAAAGGATAGTGAAGCTATAGAAACAAAACACGATCCGAAAAATTATGGGAATCTCTTATTTATCTTATAAAAGTTGTACTTACTGAAATTTGGGGATTATATAAGTGCGGGTTTTCTTGTATTTTGACTGTATTTTGATTACCTTTAAAGAGCCTTTGGTTCCAAAAGCGATGGCTTCACCTGAAAGATCCACCTAATAAAAATCCAATCCATACATGATTACGATTAGTTTTGTATAGGTATATAATAGTTACAGTTTTCCAAATCTGGTAAGAAAGAAGAGAAAGAACAAAAAATCTGGATTTTGATAAGTTTCTCGTGTCCATTTTTGCAATATATCTTACTTTTGTGTGAGTCATCAAAGTAGCCGTTTTGCCTCCAGGGTAAATTATAGTGGCAGATGAGGAGTCATCCGCTAATTTATTAAGTACATGGAATTGCATGGAATCAGTTGTGCATGGTGTCAATTTTTAATAGACTTTACGTGTGCGTTTTGTACGATATTTTCTGTTTGGTGCATTTTAATTAATTTAATTGTGCCTGTGGTTTAATACCTCCGGAGTCATTCAAAGTCCCACTGGCCACAATCTTAATGGGTTTGAGTCCCTTGAAAACCAAAGCTGCGAACTGGCAAGTGTACGTTCCCATATCCAATACTGACCCTCCGCCCTGTAACAAGTCCCTAAATTATCGCAAACAACAACAAATGAGAAAATATAGGGAAAAATATACAGGACAACTGTAATTGTGTCTCTGAAAGGAGGAGAATTAAAGAATTACTGACCTTCTCCAGTCGCTGGATTCGAAGGCAATTCCCATATTCGCAATGACCTGATGGACTTCGCCGATTGTCCCATTTTTTAATTCCTCTTTTAACTGCATGTATGCTGGGAAGAAACGACTCCAAATTGCCTAGTTTGTATAGTTAAAAAGATTGCAATTAAAAAATTCAAGCATCATTCAGACAGTTGAGCAAAAACAGAGTCAATTGTGTCATCGTCAGTTTGAACTTTGAACTTTGAACTCACTTCCATGAAGAACCGTTTCTTTACTCGAGCGTATTCAATCAATTCCTTTGTTTCACGTACATTCATTGCCAACGGCTTTTCGCAAAGGACCTATATATCCTTAATTCAAATTAAATTTTAGAATATGACCCAATTAAAATTACAATTTATCAAAAGATCCCCATTGTAAATATACAACTCGTACATGTTTCCCTTGGTTCAAAGCCTGTTTCACCAATCGCAAATGTTCCGTGTGTAAAGTCCCAATGTATACGATCTCTGTAAATCCGGAGCCCGAATAAATTGTATTTACAATGTATTTAATTGTAAGAGCAATTTCCAGAGTATTTTATTCGGGTGTACAGAATAATAAATATTGTAAAACTCACCGATTTCGGAATCTCTGAACAAATCCTCGTAGGTCTTATACACTTTGGGGATTTTGTGCTCCTTTGCAAACTTTCCAGCTGACTCTACATCTCTTGCCTATAATTTAAGAAGGGAGATGAATGTAAAATTTTGGCATTTAATCTTTAAATTGTATGTACTTATATGAGATTTTTAGGATTTTTTGTTTTAAGATTTCGGATTTTGTACGTGAATCACGTGAATGAACTCACAGCTACTGCAATCATTTGATGTTCACTCGGATTCAGAGTCGAGACGGCCACAGCCCAATCGTGACTGGAAATAATTATATGTATATCGTCTGTTAAGTTAAAAAAAGGACGATAATCATTTGGCCCCAGAGGGTGAATACACATTGTGTGCATACGCATATGTTGCGTCGGGGGCCAAACGATTATCGACCTTGTTTTAACTTAACAGACGATATATATATACGGAAATTGTAATCATGTGGACTTTAATATCATTTAAGACTTTTCTCTAGTTTAAGTATTTGGTTTGAAAGTTGAGATCTTACCTGATTCGGCCAGCACTGACAATTCCCCATTTTGTAGGCATTTTCAATGGAATTAAATTATAGTTTGTTTCGGACAGGATTTATATAGCAAGTGGGAAGAGAAAATAATCACAGGGCAGACTATATAAAACATGATGGAAATTGAATGTTGGAGATTTCGACATCCAAGCATTTCGTCCATTTAGTTCTGAATCGTACTATAGTCATTTGGCCCCATAAGGTGAATTCATGTGCCCTGTCGTATATCCTAATGTGCGTATGCTCCTTTAGGGGCCAAATGATTATAGTACGATTCAGAACTAAATGGACGAAATGCTCTTTTATATATCTGTGCGATTGCAGCACGCAGGAATGTTCCTACACACTTCGGTAAATAATACAAGTGCTATCACAATTGGTGTGCTTATCAGAATTATCCCCAAATTAGCATCCAATGTCAAGGTTCAACTCTCACTCTGTCATTTGCTTTATCTTTGGCCGACATGGCCACATTAAAAATTAACCAAAACTCCAATGTGGTTAGAGTTATCGCTCTTTCTCCATATATAAGCACTGATATAGTCATATATATTTAGTAGTAGTGTGAAATGTGTTTTAACTTTTAAACTCATAGAAAACTTTTTCTATTATCTGTTAAAATTAATTGAAATAATAAAGCCTCACTTGACGTGTCGTCATTAATTAACAATGACGAAACAATTGACAATCCACACAACTTCGTGTCGTGACGGATTGAGTTTCTAGAAATTTCCATGATGGATCTGTTGCCGTCGTCATTGTATAATAAATGATAAGTCCTTTGAAAGTTTCAACAAGTTTATTATGACGTCATCAAGGCGATATGCAAGGCAATTAAGGGGCAAACTTATTTTTCATGACCAGATTTTCGACCTGTTAAATCTCTTTTTGGACTATATGGACAGAACTACAGTGAGTTAGATTAAGGTCACGGCTATACTTTTAGACACAGCTGACCGTTCCATTTTCTGCGTGAGTTATTCCAGTCACTTCTTGATTCTTCGCAGCTGTTAAAATTACTACCAATTTTCAGTTTTGCTTTTTTAATCCCCGTTGTTATGCATTTCCTTCAGCTTCAACTGCAGTTAAAATTCGAATGGGATAAATTTGTCAAGTTTAATTCTGTACTCACGCTTTGATTTCCCACCTTTTGACGGCCGAGCAAACACTGTGGAAAGTTTGGGAAATGAAAGTTGAAAGTTGTTGGATTTCGACGCCATTCAAGTTTATACAGGGTGGAGGTGAAACTCTTGAGCTGCCGTGTTGCCATTGTTATTCCTATTTCCAATCAGACTAAACTTATTTGGCATTTATAGATTCTTATTTTCACGCAAAACTGCTCTGTACTTTATGTTCATGAAATAGGCATATTTTGGTGATTTTTTTTTATAAAAAGAATTGTAATTGCATCTAATTTTGAATCTAATTGGAACATTAGACTGAATCTGCTTTAAATATAATATACGCTCTGAATACGCAAAATAAATCAAACGGCGCCCAACTCATTTAATTTCCCTGGAATATCAAATGTGAAAGTATACACTGAAAGTTCTCCATCTCGTGAAAACCTTTAATGCATCACAAATCTATACTTTCATTTCTCAAATTTGCTTGTTATTTGTCGGGTCTGTGCAGATGAAATGCAGCTTCAAAATAATAATAAGAAATTTGTACCAAGTATTTTCTGTAACTATGCGTACTTGCACATTTTATGCCTGTGTGGATTTGGGGATGACGGAAAAGAGTTATCGATTTGTCAATTATAATGAATTTATAAAAATGTCAGAATATAATTCCACCTAACTTGAATCCAGAAGAATTCGTATATGCTGAATAATTACTTGGGATTAGTACATTGGAATTGTGCTTATTCCACCTAACTTGAATCCCGAAGGATTCCAAATGCTATATCCTCGGGATTCTGAATAGGGAATCATCATAATTCCACTTTGGTAATCCTAAGTCTATAGGTTAGGGGAAGGGTGGCCAAAAGTTACCCACTTTTGGTTTTTGGAATTTCTCGGGTTCTGGGTTATGGATTTTGGTCA
>JAIUND010003078.1:0-17867 GCA_034699125.1 Gisinianus flammeolus | reverse complement strand
GAAGGGTCAGTCTTTCCCATATAGCCCCATTTCAATCGGCCGGTCACACCTGAAAAACTTCCCTTGTAAGATATGAAGATAAAAGTGATTTGGATCCTCCAGTGTCTCATAATTGGTTTACTAAAATGACTCTACACTCTCTTTATCTCTCTCTCATTTTCATATCTCCTTATCTCGCATCCTCATCCTCCTCTGCATTCCCAGTTCACACTTCAAACTTCAAAATTTGAGAAAGTTGCAAGCGATAGTCGGGAGCTAATCTAAAAGTCAGGGTTCCGATTCGAATCCGAGTGAGCGTTTGTTTCCACCCGAACTTTTCCTCAACCCAGAAAAGAGAAATCAAAATAGAAATCGAGAGAACCTCGAGCTTTCCAGTCTGTATTCAATAGCAGTGACCCACTGCCAACAGCCGACTCGTAACCCAACAGGGAAATTACAAATTATCCCAATTCCAGTCGAATTCAAAGTTGAAAGTGAAAGTGAACGAACGACAGCAGCAGCAGTAGTAGCAGTATCAGGAGCAGAAATGCGTATGTAATGAACAAGAGAGATTAAGAGACGACTTTGGATTTCCCCATGCCAACTCTCGGGATCATTACACAAATTAACACAGAGCCCCACTCCAACAGTTTCTCATTATAAACCGTTTATGCATGTACAGAGAATCACAGACCCCGGATTTAGATGTAGCAGCCAGATGTAGAAACTCGTAAAATTACAAATACACTGGAATTTCCTTATTCGTTTTTTTTCATCCTTCATTTGAACGCCACTCGAGTTTTTCCTTGCAGAAAACAACCCAATGAATTGAAGGTACGTTGTGAATTCCATTTTTCTTTAAATAACAATTACATTCGAAATTCAGGGATTTTATAGGTAAATTAATTTCAAAAATTCTGTGTTTTATGAAAACGGTGGAGTTTCTTTGAAAAAAAATTGGGTTTTTTTGGAGTACGTGCACTCCGATTGATTTGAAATCGATATGGATGAGACAGACGGACGGACGGAGGGAGTGTAAGTAATAATCTTGAGAGAGCAGACTTGAAAAAACATGAAAATGATGGATGGACCATAAATAAATTTTTGGGAAGTGGAAGGACCACTTCCAGAATTTGTGGCATGTCAAACTCAAACTGTCAGTGTCAATCAAAGTTTGGTCCGTCTTTCTCTTGGTCTTGGTTTTGGTTTCAGTTTAAGATTTGGTGAGCTTGGAATTCAAATCCACGTCGTTGACTATAGTTAAATTGTGGACGTGCTGGCTGGCTGGCTGGCTGGATGGATGGATGAAGGATTATCCTTGAGACATTTTACATGATATCAAGTGACGGACACCCTACTTCAGTTGACGTTCAAGTTGATGTCGGAATCGGTGGATAAAGCGGAAAACGGTTTAAATATCAAAGAGTTCAAAAGACCACGAGAAAATGAGACAAGGAATGCAGAAACCCCAAACTAAACTCAACCAAATATTGTTCAATCGAGGGAAATGGAAATGGAAATGGAAAATCTGAGCAGAAACATTCCAATTCTAAATCAAGTGAAAGTCCATCTTGTCCCATCGAATGTCAAGCGTCAAGCCGTCACTCGTTCTTCATCCTCCATTAACATTTCTATGTAATTACATTCTTCATATCAATCTCAAACATACACACAAAATTTCCCTTGTTCTCTTGCAAATCCCCCCCAATTCTCCCTCCCCTCCGGAATGACCACAAATTCAAATTACCCTCCGTGTGTAATCTTTAATTTCCCCCCAGAACAGACATACAAAAATAAGAAAGTTTTCTATTCCAAATACACGCTTGAAACTCCAGATTTCTGTAACGAATTTAAAACCAAGAAATGGAAATGAAAATGAAAAGCTGGGGAAAGTCGGGCCTTTGCGTTTCTCATCTCTCGTCACCGTCACCGTCACAGTTGCAATCTCATTTTGATTCTCATGGTCATTTTCGTCGTTGTCGTTGGTTCGTTCGTCGACTCCCCACTTGCTCGTTCTCCTTGTCCATGTACGTGGAATTTGGTGTGTACTCAACTGGATTAAATTGCACATCCCAACCCGAATTCTTCATCTCTTTCTCTCTCTCTCTCTTTCTCCTTCTGCATCTTCCATCTCCAGCCAGTGGAGTTTGCAGTTTTCACTTGCGTCCTTGTCCTTCTCTTTCTCCATGTTTTTCCTTATCTCTCCCCATCCGAAAACTATCGAAGAAAAAGTCTATTTATACTCTCCTCCGCATCCACACGGAGTTTATATGCCACATCCTTCATACTCCATCCACAGACTCCAGACAAATCAACTACCGACTACAGACTACAGATCCAGGACGTCAGTCAATGGCATTGGAATTCTCGTCACCCGCCCGAGCGAGTCGAAGCTTGTCCTTGTGTTTATTGGCAACGGAGGGAGACTAATCCCAAATCCCAAATCTAAAACCGAAATTCGGATCTACAAAATATTTGCTGTAGATGGTGAAAAAGAGGAAAAAGCTCTCTCTTTCTCTTTCCCTTGTTGTAACTTTCCCTTTGGCTATGTTATGTATATATGCAGGATTTTTTCTGTACGTGAATGATAATAAAAGTAGAAAGTGGTTGAGATGGTTGACGCAAGGGAAGAAGAAAGTTTGGTAGCTGGTAGGCCAATCATCAACAGGGAAAATGAATGAGGTTGAGTCGAGTCGAGTGAAAGCTCCCACTCGACTGTCTCGACTTGAACAAAAAGAGATGGACAATGAACAATCATCCATAGGGTTTCCTTGGACTCGCCTTCATTTTTTGAATAGAAGAAGAAAGAGACGGTTGACGGTGGTCCTTCTTCAACAACTTTCACACACAATGGTCCAGACAATGTAGAGAGAGGGAATTGTGGGACTAAAAGCTCAGGGAAAGAGTCAAAGAGAAAGCCAAAAAAAAGCTCGCCACAAGCATCTCCATTGTATTATGATGTAGGTATTATGTGTGTTTCTGCATGCGCCCTACAAACCCCAAAACTTCCTCCATCCCCCCGTTGGCTTTAGGATTTTCATTCATTTCCCCCCCAATCCTCCTCTCCACCCCACATTTTTTTGCTATGTCTATATTCTCTATATGTACGTGAGAAAGATGAGAGAGAAAGAGAGAAAGAGAATTCCCGTACACTCGACACAATTCCCAATTTACAATTCACAATTCACAATTCACAATGGAGAATTCAACAGTCGATGGAATTTGGGAGAAAGAGAAAGTGTGGAGAGAGTTGTAGTCGTCAATAGTCAACAACCTCGAGATCTACTTTCTCTCCAGTTCTCCAGTTTTCATTCTCGTCCAGTTTCCAGTTCCCTTGTAGTCATCGTCATCGTCATAGCCATAGTCATAGTCATAGTTCCAGTCGCGCGCGTCCTCGTTCAACTTTCAACTTTACACACAGCGACAGAGAAAGAGAAGGAGAGAGAGATTTTTGGTGCCAGCGGCTTTTGTCACTTGAGAGTTGACAAAAGCACTTAAAAACTTGACTTGACTTGATTGATTGCACTTTGTCGACTGGAGAGGAGTTCAGTTCAGTTCAGAGTTGAGCTCTTCTCGGGCGGCGCTCCATGAGCATAAACGTCATCAGAGAGAATAGGAACTTGATCATAGATACATCCGAGCAAGAGCATCAACATCACCACAAGCACAAGCACATGCACAAGCACAAGCAATTTTATCCAGTACAACAGAAGACAGAGTCAATTGAAATTGAAATTCCCAAATTTCCTCATCCCCTCAGTTCTCCATTTTGTTATTGGTAATTCAAAGCCCATCCAGAATTTTTTAGCTATGCAAACATGTGAAATTCCATGCTCCATGAATTGAATTGAGCAAAATTCCTCTTTTCACGTCTATTCAAACTCGAATTATTTGTAGTTGTGTAGTCTCTCCTTTCTTGGAGATTTCATCATAGAATTGACGGGAGTGGACGGGGAAAAATTTAAAGTCCAATTGTCAACACTTGGAAAGGAAAGTGATACATTTATGGGGAAATATTGAGGATTTGAGAATTTGAGAATATCTATAGGAGGATTTGAGAGTGAATTTCCTGGAAGTGCACTCCAACTCAGACTCAAACTCAAACTCATCGTCAATCTTAAACTTATTGTTTAGAGGCGTCTCGAGTTTCTCAATTTTGTTTCGTTACACACACACACACACACATACATCTTTCAGTTGAAATGGAGGAGACAGAGACATGTGAGAGAAGAGTAAACAATTTGTGTTGATGTATGCGCGCAATTGGGGAAAGTGAATGAAACTTTCCCTTGTTCCTTCAGCTCATCCTCTCAACAACTCCACACGACTACCATGGAGAAATTCACGTCAGTGGAACGAACACAAGAACAAACACAAGGTGCTGCTTTCACTTTCAATTTCCCTTTGACTAACTCCAGTCTCCAGTCTGAACAAAAGGCAAGGAGGAAGAGAAAGCTAGAGAGAAGGCATTTTTTTATGTTGAGAAAATGGGGGGAAAGCTCTACTCATATCGCTATCGATACCCAGAGTTTTCTCTGTCGAATCTCCCCCCCCCTTTTGCCTTTCTCTCTCCCTCTGACGTCATGAAGTCGGAGTGGGAAAATGACAAAGTTGCTTTTACTTATTGGCCACATCCTCACTTTCTCACTCTCTCTCTCTCTCTTTCTCTCTGGAGCTGAAGCTGATGCTGATACTGAAACTGGATCCAAAGCCAGACAGACGCCTCCGCGTAATATTTTCCCTGTCCTACAGAATCTGATTCACTTTCACTACTTTGTCCCGTCGACGACGACAAGAGAAAGAGAGAGAGAAAAGACGCGAAAGTTGGGAGGGTTTTCGATATCATGTGAGAGAGACATGGGAAGAGAAAGAAGTGCAGTGGGGGGGAAATGGGAAGGCGAGAGCGTGGTAAGTCGTAATGCATGGCGATAGGAATCCTCCATGACATTCACACCTCGACAGCTATTGATATTGCGAGAGAGAGAGCCCGCCGGCAATATCATGGCAAATGGTAGTGGCTTTCCCCTTATCAACATCTCGTGTATATTTATAGCAAATCGCTATGACAATTTCCATGCAATATTGTCAAAATACACACACACATACACACGGCCAAATTTCCCTTCACTCCTCCTTTGAGCTTTCCCCCTTTTTGGCCAGAAGCTAAAAAAAAAGCCTGAGCCAATTCCAATTTCAATTTTCACGCTGCAGTAGTACAGGATCCCCAAGAACAAACTAGGGGAAATGGCGATGGAAATGGAAATGACAATGGCAAAAGCCAAAAGCCCATAAAAATTCAATGGAGAGAGAGGAATTTAATACGATTATAAATTTATGTAAGAGAAAAAACAGAAGAGACCCCACCAAAAAAAAAAATGTTCATTCTCATCCGGAAGGATTCAAGTGATTCCTTTTATCGAAATTTCAAATTTCTAACACAAAATCAAAGTGACGGTGTACAAACAAAAGACAGTTTTTTTTTGAGGTCGGGTTAGAATCTGAATATAGCGAAATGAACTATAAAACAATCCGCCCGTGAAATTCGAATTTTGAATTTCAAAATTTGAAAATATCTTACCTACTGAAAATATATAATTTTCCTTTAGCGTTTCAAGTTTGTTTTTTTGTTTTATTGGAAAAGAGTTTAGTGTCTGCCGATGAAGAAAAGTAGAGAGAGAGAAAAGTGGGAAGGATGAGAGAGAGGAATTGCATGTTTGAAAGATTTTTAGATGTTACACCGTTTTCCCCCCTTTTTTCCTTCTGACGATGAGACTGTGGGAAGAAATGAGAGTTTTTGAGTGTCTTTTACTAATTCCAACAGAATCGAAGGAGAGAGTAAATGAAAATTCGGAATGTAAAAAAGAGGGAAAAGAGGAGAAAAAATAGGATGGAGAGACGTGAGAAAGTTTGAAAGTAGAAACTTTGCACTTGAAACGAATTTGAAGAGTTAATTAGGGAGGAAGCATGATGCATGATGTATGATCCCAGTTATCATGTTTCCTCCTTTCCTTTCCTTCTCTCTCCCTTTTTATTATGTAGAGCGGCTTTCTCGTCCCCAACCCGTTCAAATACCAAATTCTAAATTTCAATGGTTCATGAATCTGATAAAAGCTCAATCATTTTCAACTCTCTCTCTCTTGCTCTCCACCTCTCCTTCACTTTATAAAAACTCTCCTCCAACATGCAAAAAAAGATGTACCTAAAAAAATCATAAAAGAGAAAGTGGATGGAGAAAGTAAAAGAAAAGCTTCTAGGGACTCGCAAAGGAAATTTATATTACAGGATGGCTCTCTCTCTCTCTCTTACTCCTCCTGTTCCTTTGCTTAATTGAGATTACGCTGTAAACTTTCCGGGGGAATTGATACTCGTATATATGTGAATCATGAATAACTTTTATCTCCCACTGAAACTCCAAGAGAAAAAATACAAAAATACTCACGTTTTATGTGTTGCACTTTGTGCGAATTACGATTACGAGCGGAGCACACGAACTCTAATTTTTCATAGGCAAATGAACCATTACTGGCAACAGACGCTCTTTTCCAAAATTCAAAATCATCCAAATTCCCTTTTATTTTCAGCCAAGCCAGTGTTCGTCTTCCAATATCAACAAAAAAAAAGCAATTGAATATTCCGGGAAATTTCATTGAGGATTTTGGGCCCCCAAAAAGGATGGGCTCACGCTACTAATTGTAAACGAAAATGATGGGGGAAGAAGAAGAACCCAGGAATTTAATCAAATGTATAGTTGGATTTTCATTGTCATTTATTTTCCAATTGGATTTCCATGGAGAGTCTGAATGCGCTGCTCCTGCTGCACTCAACTCAACTCAACTCATCCCCATTTGTTTGTTGTTTGCATATCGGAGGGAGTCAAGTGTAAGTCGATCGAGTTGATAATGCGAGTGTTGTGTTCTCTGGGGCTCATTCTCTGAATCTCTTTCCCCGTCTCCGTCTCCTTCACTTTCTCTTTCTTCTCCTTCTTCCCATAGGAAGAGGAAGAGGAGAGAAAGAAATGTGAGTGTGAGAGTGAGCCGTGTCAAAGCTAAGGAGAGACTTTTCCAGAACGAAGAACGAGAAACGAGAGAAAGGAGCAGAGAGAAAGTCGTCACAGAACGCTTGTGTGTATTTTATGTTGGTTGTTGGTCGTTGGTCGTTGGTAGTTGGGTCTAAACAAGTATAAGAATCCTCATAGCACAGTCAACAAGAAGAAGAGAGAGAGAAAATGTTGAAGCTCAAGAGCTCTTTTCCGTCACATCATTTAATCGTCTTTATTGAAAATCGATTTGGGACGAGAGAACCAGAGAGAAAGAGAGAGGAAAGCTTTGGCCTTTTCTCACTGACACAGAACGAGAAGGAGAAAGGGATGGGAAATGGGAATGGAAAATGCAACGGCCTTGTGTAAACCCTTGTGACTTAACTACTCTCCGTCCATGTCCATCCCTTCCTCTCTCTCTTTTTCTCCTTTCCTTTCTCTTTCTCATCCGTGTATCAAAATCTCTATGCTCTATTCAGTACAGTGAGGCATTGAAATTGAAAGCCTCCTCTCCATTTCCGTCTCTACATGCTTGAGCGGAATCCAAAGAAAAAAAATTGAATTTTGCTCTCCTTTTCTCATTTAATTACACCACACGGATTTGAATTTTGAATATTGAATTTGACACTGTTTGTTCCAGATTCATAGCCAAAAATACACTTGTCTCAAATACTTTGAATTATATTTTCCATTTTCCATCTCAATCTCAAAATGTGGGCAGGTTGTTGAACAGAGTGAAAGCTTTTGTGGTTTTATTTCAATGGCGAATATCGTGTGGAGGGATTTCCAGTTAACTGGTAAAAAGTTAAATGTAATGAGAAGGAGAGTCTCTCGTGAGCACCAAATACCTTGTTTGTTTGATGTTCCCAATCACTATGAAAATACCCGCGTGAAAGAACGAACGAACGGGAAAGGAGGTGAGACGAAAGAGAGAAAAGGGAAATTTGTCTGGTAGATGTGGAATTAATTTTGAAGTCAAACTGTATCAGGATTTCAGGATAAGTCGTCCGCGCATTTGCTCAGACATAAAAAAGTTGGTCGCCTTTTCTATCTATATATTTCAATTTCTAGTTTGGCTGTGCACAGGGAGAACACACGTGAGAATAATTGAGAGGATTTTCTACAGTCAACATGGAGAAAGAAGAGAAATACAGAGAGAGAGAGATGAGAGAAAGGAATCATTGACTTGGAGAGTTGAGTTGGCCTAAATGGATGAAATCTAGTTGATCCTTCGTTTACAATGCAAGCAGTTCGTGTAATCCTATTAAAGCTCCAGCTGTACATCACAGCATTTCAATTAAACAGAGTACAATACGCGACGGACGGACGGAGATCTTTTTCCACTCACTTTTTTTACTATTTCATTTCATTCCATTCCTCCGTTCGTTTGTTCGTTCGTTCGTACGTTCACATTCTTTTCCTTCCTTTTTCTCCCTCCCCACTCACGCTTGTCAAACCCCACACCCCACACTCCTTCATTTCTTTCACATCCTTTCATTGGAAACTCTGCACAATTTATTACACACGGGAAGTTAGGAGAGTCGAATCTTCAGATTCTTCAGACTCAGACAACCTTGATTTCACAACCAACCCTTTCATCCATTTTACGAATCCCTTCAGACTCCTTGCTGGCCGCAATAAAAAACGCATCTGCTGCGAGTTTCAATTTTTTAATGGCCCAAAAAAAGCCAAAAAAAATAATAAATAAATATAGGTCAGAAAAGTGTACTTATATGTACAATGGTTGGATGTTGGATTTGTAATCATTTAAATTTAGATTGTCCAGGAAAACGAAAGTTGTTGGGGTTGTCGGCCAGTTTAAATTGATTGGAGTGTGGAGAGCCTTTAGGAATTTCTCCATGGAGGGAAAGAAAGCACTTTGCCCAAAGAAGTAAGAAGTAAGGAGTAAGAAAAAAACACTTGACAGGATTTCTCAATTCAAAATTGCTTCTCTCGTGTAGTTTTTTGGGGTCAGAGAGAGGAAAAGAGCAGAGAGACAGAGAGAGAGAGAAACCAAAGGAAAGTGAAACAAGGAGGAGAGAGAAAGTTGAAGGTGAAAGTTTTGTTTGGGCCTTTTACTTTTAGTTCCCCACCAAATTCATACTATCGGTTCCGAATTCAACTTTTTCTTTTTCTTTTGGCCACAACATGTGCCGAATTTTTTTCGGGGCAAGTCAAGTGTGTAAAGTGAGACGATGTGGCGACGTAAATACGTACGGACGTCTGAAAAGCCAGAGTGAAAGTTGATGGAGGTCTATGCGAATGAGAAGGGAAAGAAGAGTGTGGGATACAATGACAATGACAACGACAAACACAAAGACAAAGACAAGAAGATGGGGAAAGTCATATGGATGATAGTCATATTATTAATAATGCAGACAGTTGTTCCATGTACAATACACAATGTTGAATGTAGGGTGATCCAATGTCAATGTTGAGTCTCTCTCTCAGTCTATGTGTGTACAAGTGGAAGGGAAAGTGGATGGGTTTTGTCTGTTGATATTGAATGAAGAGGCGGATTCCCTTTTGCTTTCCCTTTCGTCTTCTTGGTCTTCTCTCTTTTTCTTTTCCCCCCGCCAGCGATAAAGTGAATCGTGGATCGTGATTCGGTTTAACTTTCCTCCTTTCCCTTTTGTGTACCCATTACACCACCAACTTTTTTCCCTTCACTCTCCGCATATCTGCCCCATTAAGTTCCTCGCTCGCTCTCTCACCAGCTATGTGCATACACCACGAGGACACGTGGTCATGAGTCATGCGAGAGAAAGTGGTTTCTTTACCAAGATCCTCCTCAAGATTTCCCTACATTTCTCTTTCTCAGTTTAAGCGTCTGCTTTCCCTTGACTTTACATCACATGAATTTCAATGCCCACAGGCTTCACCGATCTCGATAAGCTTCCACATCTTGCACATACTTGACAACAACACACCACACAACTTGCTTTCCCACCATGTAAAGAAACTATAACAAAATCTTCTCCCCCCCCCCACCCCCCTCAAAATAAGTAGGAAAAAAATTCTTGGGCTGATACAAAAACTTTTCCCATTGTATCCAACCGAAATTCCAAATTCTGAATTCCGAATTCCGAATACACACCACAAACTTTGGCTTTGACTTTTACTTTCACTCCACACTTTCACTCCCTGTTTCCTGCTTTCCCCTCCCGGAGTTTTGTTTTCAATGGAAATGGAGAGCATAAAATTTCTCCCGAGGAGAAATTTTTATTGTCTATCGACTGACTCATCCACGTCACATCGTCAATTCCTTTTTCAAAAATCAATTAAATGTAACATAATGTGGGATGATGACAGGATGAGAATAATGAGACTTACTTTATGTAGAGTTTGAAGAGGATTGGCGTACTGAGCAGAGCCAAGAAGGGGGAGAGCAGATGAGGACGAGACGAGGGAGAGAAGCCGCTCCGAACCAACATCCCCAATCAAATTGACAATGGCCACGGCTTTGGTTCGACTAAGGAAATCACAAAGGCTGGGCATGATACTGGGACTAAAAAAATTACCATTCTCATGCCCCGTGAGATCCTCACTGGAATTCCTCACTTCACTGTTCACTTTGGTCGTCGTCAAACTAATTCCATCTTTGTCTTTATCTTTATCTTTATTTTTCCCTTTCTCTCTCTCCGGACCGAAAGTCGGACTTTGTGAGGAATTCCGAGAGCCTGGAAATGCTGAAGCACTTGACGATGACGAACCACCTCGCACAAAATTATTTGCATTATTATTATTATTATTATTTTTGAAATTGCTATTGGCATGTATATTTATCGGGTTAGAACTGGAGTGGTTGGCTATCACAAAATTTCGAACTCGCCACGTCACATTCCGGGCCAGCGAGTTCCATGATGGATTCGACTGTTGTTTTTGTTGTTGTTGTTGTTGCTGTTGTTGAGTTGGGGGGACGAGATTCCATTCATTTAATTGACTTAGTTGAGCAGAAGTAATGGAATTGAGTGCACGACTCAATGCTTTTGAGAGTCCCAATGACTCATTAGAGGCGTCAGACAAAATCGCAACGACTTCCAGTCTGATCGTCGCTTGAGAGGTTTTCTGTTGTTGCCTCGCCGCTTGATCATTTTGCTGTTGTTGTTGCTGTTGCTGTTGGGAGGAATCGGATTTTGTGTGGGAAAATGGAGCATGGCTATCGCTGTTGCTGTTGCTGTTACTGTAGATGCAGGGTGACCAAATGACAATGCCAATCATGAATGCGACCATAAAATGTGACGAGGTGCTCCAAATCCACATGTCACCCACCAAAATCCACTCCCCGCGCGCGCTGACCCAAAAAAAAACTGTTCACTTTCACTTTGGAAACTCAACAACAAGAACACACGAGGATGTTTGAATATTTCTCTCGCTCTTTTTCTCAAAAAAAGAGTAAAAATGTGGATGTGAATGTTGATGAGGAATTCACATTATCGGATGTGCTTGTGTGTTTGTGTGTGTGGTTGGATTTGGATTTTGTGGTGGAGGAAAGGCTGCTCTGCCAAATGACAATGGGATTCATTGATCCTCCTTTCCACTGACGTTGTTTGGGATGGAGCCAAACGGAGATTTTTTTTATTAGTATTATCAAAGTGTAAACTCCCCACAGACTGACAACAACCACACTATTTTTTTGTGTAGTGTGTATGTATTTTCCTTTTGCATGCACTTTCTTGGATTTTCCCTGTGGATTTGAATGTGTGAAAGATTCTTCTCTCTCTGGACAAGAGCGAAGAAGAGTTAGAATTGAATTACGACGGTGACTGTGGTTTCTCAACTGTCTGGAGTCGCAACTGCTTCCCCGATTCTAGTTGTTGCTGTTGCTGTTGCTGTTGTTGCTGTTGCTGTTGTTGTTGTCGTTGTCATTGGGATTCTGATTGCAATTGTATTGTACATTGTATTTTTTGTTATTTCTTCTGCTTCTTCTTGTCCTTTTGTGTATTTGTATATGTATTGAGATTCGTTTGGGTTGTGGTTTTGGTTTTCCTTTTGCTTTTGGTCCTCAGCCCGATTTTCCGTTTGGTCTTGGGAAATAATTGATTTTCCCTCCATTGATTTCCACCAGAAGAGGAAAAGAAGACGGGAGAAGATTCTCTTTCCCCACAGTAATTTATTGTTTTCCCTCTCTAATTTAATTATTGTCAAGTGAATCCCTGAGATTTTTCTTTTCTACTTGTTATTTTCCTCTCTCTCTCTTTCTTTCTCTTACTGCTGCTCCTTGATATCACTTTCTGTCCACTTCCAACGAAGCCCCAAAAAACATTTAATGTTTGTAATGCTCCGAACCCAAATACTTCTAATCACTTAAAAAATCACCACACACAATACAATTATTTTCTAATGGATATTCCAATTGTTCCTCCACAACACACAAAAACAATCAAAACCGATGCGGACTTTGGACTGTTGAAGATGAAAATGTACACATGTAAAAAAAAAGTCCGTGTGACGTTTTTTCCGTATTATTTTGAGTTGGATGAGAATGTGGATGTAAATGAGAAGGGGAGCGTGGAAATGGTGACGTTTGAGGTTGGCAATGTGGATGTGGACATGGGCATTTTATTTAATTCCGTCATGTTTTTTGCTCGAGTGACAAAAGACGGGCTGCCGGAGAGAAAGGTGAATCAAGATGAGGAGGAAAAGGAGAAAAAGAGGAAGAAGAAAAAGACGGAGAAAAGTGAGGAAGAAAAGGGAAAAGGAGGAAAACGATGAAACTGCACATTTGTCCCAATTTCTAGTTTTCCCACTTTTGCTCGCTTCTCTCACATTTCTTTACCGTTCACGTTGAGACGAGATGACGACGATCAAAAAGCGAAAGAAGGGAAATTCAGCTTGAAAAGCTCCAGCCCTAATTCGCTCTCGCTTTCGCTTTTCCTTCCACTTTCTCTTTCTCTTCTTCTATTTTGCTTTCGCTTTCACTTTCACTTTATTCTAATTGTTTCACCGACTCCGTCCTGCTCCTGACATTTTCCCACTTGTTTCGCATCGTAAGCAACTTGACGTCAGATCCGTATCCGTCCCACAATTCATCCCTCTCTCTCTCTTTCTCCTTCTCTTTTACTCTCGCTTTGGTCAAATCTCTCAAGGAAAATATTCTCCTATCGATCCCGCTCAACGGATGATTTTCAGTAGACTCTGACAATTCCCTCAACGTTTACAGCATCGTCCTGAAATTACAATAAAAACATCATCCATTAAATTTAAATTCATTTCATTCCTATTACTATTACACAAAATGTCCAAAACCCTCCTTTCCCTTTTCCCCACCAGTTAATTCATTAAACTCTAATTCAGTTTTTCCGTGGAATTTAATTCTAATTTTCAGTGAATATAATCAGAACCGACTCAAAAAAACTGTGTCGCAAATTTCAAAATCAACGATTCCATGTGACAGAGCAATCTGCCAACTCCAGAAATCTCCTTTTAAACGCGCTTTGACCATGAACGGCGTTCCACTTGACTGTATTCATTCCAACTTTATCATCATCATCCGCTTTCCGGTTTTGTTTTCATTCTAAATAATTAGAATTTGAAAGTTATTTTGAAATTATTTTGGATGGAAATCCGATGGATTTTCAGCGCCGAAATGTAAAAAATTATTGTGAGGAATGTACGATGAAAAGTGTGTTTGGTAAGAATCGCTTGATGTCTTGATGATGTCGTATCGAGTTTCTATTGCTATCGAATCTGCCGTCACATTCTAATGGTACAAAACAGAAAGAGAAGGCTCGAACACGTCCAGATTCCGATTTGATATCGCATGCGAATGAGAATGTGTGAAAAATCCGTACTTTTTTTTTTTTTGAGATGAGATGAGATGAAAACGGGATATATCGTATTGAGACGGAGAAAGTGAGAAATGACGGATGGCCATCAGATCCAATGGCAGAGAAAGAGGAAGAGGGAAAGTGAAAGGCGGTAGGACTTGCATTCACAATTTACAATCCCTTTGACATTCATTCAGTCTACCCGTCTCGTCTCGTCTCATGTTTTGTTTATATGCAACGAACGAACGAACGCAACAACAACACGCCCAGACAAATACAAAAATACAGAAATGTACAGAGGAAGACAAACACAAACGGACTTGTCGCCTTCTCTCTCTCTCTCTCTCTCTCTCTCTCTCTCTCTCTCTCTCTCTCTCTCTCTTTCTCGCTCTCTCTGTCTCTCCCAATCTCTGGCTTTCCCACCGACTTTCACTTTCCATTTCTCGCGAGAGCTTTCTCTTTCCCTCTTTCCTTCTTTCTACTTGGAGAATCCATTTTGTCACTTGTAAGCTTTAGAGCTTTTCTAGTGTTGGTCACGAAAACCGAGCCGACTGACTCTGCCTTGTTGCCGACCGAATGTCTCCTTCATTCAACGTAACCTAGCTAACGTTGTCCAACAAAATACTGTGTGTAAGTATAAGCTCTCCCAGAACAAGGCAGTGATGGGTAGGAGTAGAAGTTGGAGCAGCAGCAAAAATAACAACAACAGCAGCGACAGATGTGTGAACGTGGATTTTCTCATCTCTCCATCCCCTTTACTGAATTTCAAGTCTCAACCATTCAAAATCCATCCCATTTCACTTTTTCCTTCTTCTCCCACGTGTATTCTGTTTCTGTTTTTCCATTTCCAATGTTCATATTTGTATAACTTACGCTTTGGGGAACTTTGACAATGTCATAATGAATGACTTTGAAGGAAATAAACTTTTGTGTGGGATTTTTGTTTAGCTCAACTTTCTCCGTCAACGAAACGAAACTCGTGAGAAAATATACAATAAGTATTTACATTGAAAAATTCAAATTCAAGGCCAAATCTTGTGGGATGCTTTCTTCACTTTGGATTTTGGACTCGTCGTCGTCACCACAGTTGGAAATGGTCTTGTTTGACTGTGAAAATGAGGCCCATCTGTCTCATAAAACGTCCCAGAAACACCGAACACCCAAAATCCATTCAAACATCCAGCTCAATAAAGAAGGACTGAGGTTTGTTTTCAACTTTCTCTCTAGCTCTAGCCCCAGCTCAAGACTTTTTGCATGATGACATTGAAAACAGTGGAGAAAATGGGTGGAAAGTGAAAGCATCCAGTTGAAGAGAAGAAAATAATGTTATATTTCCCTCCTGCTTTCTTTACAACCTTCGAGTCGACAGTAGTTTTTTCTATGTTCCTCTGTCTCTGTCTGTCTGAATCTGTCTATGTCTCTGTATCTGTATCTGTCTAGGAATAGGAATAAGAAGTAGGGATAAACTTGAGCTTAAGGTTGTGGATTTGAATCCGAATCGGGGAGATTTCCGTGTGTTTGTATGTGGATACACAAAAGCTTTCCCTCTCTCTCTCTCTCACCGTCACAAAAAACACAGAGACAAAGAGAGAGACAGCGAAGAAAACAAGGGGAATTGAGCTCATACATGTCGTCTCTGAGTTTACCATTTTGTTTGCTTAATGTGAGCGAAAGCCCAGAATCTTTCTCTCCTTCTTCTACTTCGTCTTATGCATTTTTGAATGTCTCCTCGGGGAAAAATATTCAACATGGAACATCTCCTCGACTTGGACTTGGACGTTTTTGCTTACTCTCTCTCTCTTTCTCTCTCTCTCTCTCTCTGTGTCTGTGTGTGTGTTCCGCCCAGCCAAAGCCAACATAGATATTATGAGACTGGAGCAAACAAAACTACTCTCGAGTTGAGTCTCGCAAGGAAATATGCGACTCCGTGGTTTTTCCACACACATACACTGCTGCTCCCCATTTGCATAACTAAGTAACTCGGGCTCTGGAGAGATACGATTCTGACTTGGAGAATGAGAATGAGAATGAGGAAGGGGAAGAAGACGACGGAGAAGAATGAGTATGGAGAATTCATGTGTGTGTGTTTGTGTGTGTGTGTGGCTAAAAGTAAGAACAGCAACAGCAACAGGAAGAAGAAGAAGACATAGACGATGCATTAAATATGATGCTCTCGCTCTGAGTCTCTATTCACTCCATGGCATTATCATTAGCCAAGGGAAAGTCCATGTCCCATTCAAATTCTCTCCATCACAATATCAAAATACTACCATTCCTGACTCCTGACTGCTGCTGACAAACAAACTCCTTCATTTCCCTAATTTCACATTTAATTCCCATCCGTTTACATTTTCAACTCGAACGTCGCACAGTCGTCTTCCATTTACTATTTACTTTTATCATTACTTTCCCCAATTACATTTCCACATTTCCACCAACTTTCTTGCGCTCATATTGAATTCAAATTTTTGTTTTCTTTTTTGGCCGTCATTTGAATTACTTTGTTTTTTAATTCATTAATCATTCACGTCAAAAATATGTCTAGACGATCCAGACATTTTATGATAGTGCTATTTGGGATTTGGGCCGTCAAAACAGGATTTTGTATAGGAATTGAGGAATTTTCTCCAAATCCTGGAAAGTTTTCCAGGAACGATTTTGAGATAATGAAGAGAGAATTGGCTTACTCGCAGATTAATTTTTCAGCCATGCATCCGGTACAGATTATTTTGTATTTTGACGTCCAAACAGAGCATTTGAAATTGGAATAAAATAGACAAAACTCAAATGTTAAAATGTTCAAATTGGACGCCAGTTGGTACAATACACACGCCGGGAAATTCCATATTGGATTATAGGTACTGTTTTGGTTGGAGACAAAAGAGACTTAGAGAGAAATTAAACTATTTTGGTTGTAACGTTGTTTGGATTATTTGGAATTTCCCAAATCATTGTTGTATGCATAATATAAGGAAACAAAAAGCTTTGAACTTCTCATTCAATGTCAAAATCTAGATTCAACTCGAAATTCATGCAGAAAAAACATGTTTCTTCCGTGCATTTTGCTTGTAGTGAGCATTCGAAATTTGAGAGTCTCGAATCCCTCCAAATTGTTTTAACGGGAAAAAAATTACCCAGCAAATTACGGAGCATGTGAACGGACGGAGAAAAGAGAGAGAAACGCCACGCAAATACACAATGACTCCACCAATTGTGTTTGTTTTCCCCTTCGTTGGCCTGCTCAGCGGAAAACTAATTTCGTGGTGAAACTCTTTGACGGTTGGCGGAAGGAAACGAAAACGAAAAGGATTTTATTAGAAAAAAGTTCATAAAACTAAGCGATTTTTTTCTCTTTTCTCCATTTTTTGCAAAATCAAAATCCTCTACATTTAAAATTGAGATTTCCCTTTTCCCCTTTCACCCTTTCCACGAAATTTAAAGGACTTTTTGACTCCTAAAGTTTGTTGCATCATCACCGAGAGCATCACAATTTAGGATTTCCAAGTATTTGCAAATTTAAATGTGAATGCGACTCTCGGTGAGGGAATTCGCATTGATTTTGTGGCTGGGAGAGAAGGAAGAAATGAGCAATCGGAAATTACGCAAGTAAACAAATTAGGGAAATAATTGAGTTCAATCCTCATCATCATCATCAGTCTACAAATGCGAAACTCATTCATTGTGTAAATAACGGCAAAATGAAAATGTCATGTTTTTCGTTATGAGACGAGCCAATGAATGCATTGTTGTTCAAAGCCTAATCGTTTATTTCCGAATTCTCTCCCACGTTCTCTCTCTTTCTCTCTCTCTCTTCACCTCCACACACATAAACTTTCCATATTTGCTTTGCGCCTCTGTTTCTGTTGTTTTTATTCTTTCCTGCCCTTCTCATTTCCCTTAATACACACTAAATATTTTGGTAACAACTCGTTGTATTTCGTGCTATCCGTTTTGGTAATGAATGATTTTTACCATTTGGTTATTTTTTCACACTCGCGCTGTAAAAACCTCTCTACCGCACGGTACCGCGTGGGTGGACGCAATACTTGTTACCACGACGGTATCAACGGGATTGGTTTTCC